>JADHZA010000479.1:0-15949 GCA_018831705.1 Torrubiellomyces zombiae | reverse complement strand
ATTTATTTAAATAATCTATTTAAATATATAACTTATAACCTTAAAATCCCTTATAAATATAATATTCCTCTTATTTTAACTAATAATAAGGCTACTATTAAAATAGCTAATAATAATAAATTTTATAAAAAATCTAAATATATAGATTTAGCTTATTATTATATAAAGGATAATATAAATAATAATAAAATAAAGGTTTTTTAAATTAAAAGTAAAGATAATATAGTAGACTTTTTTATAAAGCTTTTAGGAAAAAACCTATTTTATACCTTCTTAGAATAGCTTTCTATAGCTAAAATACTTATAAATTAGCTATATATTTACTATATTTTTCCTTATAATTATAGAGGTTTTTTATACCTTTTTTTACTATACTTTTCTTAAGGCTTTTCCCTCTATATACAAATAACTAGGTTTTTTATACTTTCTTAGATAATTAAATAATATACTAAATAACTAGGTTTTTTACTATATTAATTTTCCTAGTATAACTTACTTATATAAATAACTAGGTTTTTATTAATTTTCTTAGATAATATAAATAACTAGGTTTTTACCTTAATTTTCCTATTAAATAATATATACTAATAACTTTCTAAAAGTATAATATTTTTATACTAATTTTCTAGTATTAAAAATCTTATAACTTTTAAGGGGGGCTCTTAGTATATAAATAAGGTTTTTTATTTTTCCTTATTTTTCTATATTAAATAAGGCTAACTAAGTATTATTTATATTACCTATATTATTTACTTATATAGCTATAACTTTTATATTAATAACTATACTAGCTAAAGTTAAAAAATACTATAAATACAGGGTATATATATTCCTATATAAGGGTACTAATTAAAAATAACTAACTTCTAGCTATTCTAGCTACTAATATATATAACTTCTAATAATATACTCTATATAATAAAAAAGCTTATTTTTTATATATAATTATATAATAAAAATTAATATATAAAGTCCCCTATATCTAGAGATAGAAAGATAAATAAGTTAGCCTTTTCCTATATTATTTTTATAGAAGACTAGTATATAGTTTAATAAGTATTTAACTTTTAATATTACTTTAACTACTATTTAGACTTACTTTTCTTACGTTATTTAAAAAAAATCTTAGATTTCCTAAATTACTATTCCTTATACCGAAATCCCTCTTCGCGTTTGTCGAACTTCGAAATTCGATTTCTCGATCACCTTTACAAAAAGCTATAGCTATAGTACGATTTATTAAACTATAAGCTTTCGTAGCTATTATAGTTATAGAGGCTATTTTGCTTTTTCTTTTTAAGCCAGGACTATCCTAAGATTATTATAGCTACGCTACCGTATCCACTACTATTGCTAGAAATGGGCTTGTCCTGCTAGGTAGGTAATGCAAGCCTCCTACAAATGCAACGCGTATTATGTCAGCCGGCTACAAATGTAGCCCAGCACGCCTAGGCAAGCCGCAAGTGTGGCTGCCCCTATTAGAGGTAGCCCGAACAAGCCGTGGCACAGAGGCGCTGTCTGCCCACCTTACTTGTAAAGTTGTAGTAGTACAAATACGACAAATTAAGTATCATGTACCAGCACTTAACGCGAATCTAACGCGGCCCAACACGAAAAACCTCACCTTAACCGCGCCTTGTGCTCATACATATCGCGACGAATAGACGCACAGTACATGGACCCTTTGCCGGCACGATCGTGGCCGTATCCCACTCTCATTCCTCCATAACCACAGCGTCAATCCACACGTCTACTACAGGTCATGGACTCATTCATGCTAGGTGATGAGGGCGTTCGCGATCGCATTCGCCAAGCGCAGGAATTCCTGGATCCAAGTAAGTCTTGTGGCGAGCGTCACCGCCGTTACCCTGCAGCTAAGATATGTATCTAACATTCATCGACAGGCGATCAACATGCCCGCAGCTACCGGTCTGATATTATATTGATGCTACAGAAGAATCAACGCCGCTTAGTTGTAAATGTCGATCATGTGCGAGACCATAATACCGAAATCGCCAACGGGATCCTCCAGCAACCGTTCGATTTCTCCCTAGCCTTCAATCAGGCATTGAAGGGTATAGTCGAAACTATACCGCAGGCAAGACCCGAGCAAACAGCCAAAGACACGATATACTATTGTGCATGGGCCGGCAGTTTTGGCCTCAATGCTTGCAACCCTCGCACGCTTTCGTCTCAAAACCTCAACCACATGATCTCAATAGAAGGCATTGTCACAAGATGCTCCCTCATTCGACCAAAAGTTGTTCGTAGCGTGCACTACAACGAGAGAAAGGAGAAGTTTCACTTTCGAGAGTACCAAGATCAGACGATGACCAATGGCGTCACCACTTCCAGCGTCTATCCGCGAGAGGACGATGAAGGAAACCCCCTCATAACCGAATATGGGTTCTGCACATACCGAGACCACCAAACTATCTCGATACAGGAAATGCCGGAACGAGCACCGGCTGGTCAACTTCCTCGGGGTGTCGACGTTATTTTGGACGACGACCTGGTAGATAAAGTCAAGCCGGGCGATCGGGTTCAAATCGTTGGCATCTTCCGCACTCTCGGCAATCGCAATGCAAATCACAGCAGTGCTCTGTTCAAGACCACCATCCTCGCCAACAATGTCGTCCTGCTGTCTTCCAAGTCTGACGGTGGCGTTGCGGCCGCCAACATCACAGACACGGATATCCGAAACATCAATAAAGTGGCAAAGAAGAGAGATCTGTTGGGATTACTCTCACAATCTCTCGCCCCAAGCATCTACGGCCATGACCATGTCAAGAAAGCAATTCTTCTCATGCTTCTGGGTGGTATGGAAAAGAATCTGGAGAACGGCACTCACCTCAGGGGTGACATCAACATTCTTTTGGTGGGCGACCCGTCCACAGCCAAGTCTCAGCTACTACGCTTCGTGCTTAATACTGCCCCTTTGGCTGTTGCAACAACAGGTAGAGGCTCCTCTGGTGTGGGACTCACCGCGGCTGTCACCTCTGATAAGGAAACGGGGGAACGTCGCTTGGAGGCCGGTGCCATGGTCCTGGCAGATCGGGGCGTGGTGTGTATCGATGAATTCGATAAGATGTCTGACGTGGATCGAGTGGCCATTCATGAAGTCATGGAGCAGCAAACTGTCACGATTGCCAAGGCAGGAATCCACACGTCCTTGAACGCTCGTTGTTCCGTTGTGGCAGCTGCGAACCCAATCTTTGGGCAATACGATTCGCACAAGGACCCTCACAAAAACATCGCGTTGCCCGATTCGTTGTTGTCTCGATTCGACCTCCTGTTCGTCATCACGGATGATATTGAGGACACCCGCGATCGCCAAGTCTCCGAACATGTATTACGCATGCATAGATACCGACAGGCAGGCAACGAAGAGGGTACACCGGTGAGAGAACAGGTTTCGCAGACTCTCGGCGTATCAGCTGTTACTCAAGCTGCATCACACGTCACTGGAGTTTATGAGAAATTCGACGCCATGCTTCATGCAGGGGTTACTCGGACTTCTGGTCGAGGCGCGAATCGACGACCGGAAATATTGAGCATTCCCTTTATGAAAAAGTACATACAATACGCAAAATCTAGGGTGAAGCCGGTATTAACGCAGGAAACGTCTGATCGAATCGCAGAGATATACGTGGGACTCCGCAACGATGAAATGGAGAGTAACCAGAGGAGGACAAGTCCGCTCACCGTTCGTACGTTGGAAACGATTATTCGCCTGGCAACTGCCCACGCAAAATCGCGACTTTCGAATAGAGTGGAGGATCAAGATGCAGTGGCAGCGGAGGCAATCCTAAGGTTTGCACTTTTCAAAGAGGTGGTAGAAGATGATTCCCGCAAAAAGCGGCGAAGGACACAGACCGTGGATTTCGCATCCACAAGTGAAGAGAGTTCTGATGATGAAAGCGCGGGCGAGCGTCGCGATCATAGCTACCGAGCCACGGTCTCCGAAAGGGCTACACGAACCACGACGCCAAGTACACGGTCCAGGAATCTCATAGGCCATTCGCGCGACATCAATGGCAGTGTGGCCGAGACCTCAGCGGATGGGGCAGAGGTGCAAGATCAAGGCCCCAGCAGCCGTCGAACGCGTTCACGAGCAGCTGAGGGCTCTGCCAGATCACCATCAAGTGCTGACCAGACGCAGCTGTCATTTGCATCGTCAATAGGGGCATCAGAGCTGCTGTCTCAGACGCAGAGAGCCTCGTCAGCGGAGCATGACGTCATCGAAAAGACGGCAAATCTTGCTATCGACGACACGCCTATCAATCCGCACAGAATTACGGCCTTCCGGACAGCGTTGGGGCAGTTATTGAATACCAACCTATTCGAAGATGATTGTGCGACGCTGGATGCGGTGTTAACAGCCGTCAATAATCAGATTCTCAGCCATGACGGCGGCGCCTTCACTCGACCCGAGGCTGTTAAGGCTCTAAAGAAATTGGAAGAGGCCAATCACATCATGTACGTATGTACCCAGCCCAAACAAGACTGTCAGCTGAGCAATTTTCTAGGTTTGCGGATGGTGAACTGGTGTACAAAATATGACCTCAAACCCCTAATGAGACTAAGGACCATACGACGGCCGACATGATGAGTTAAAGTGCTGATGGGGCTTGAGTACTGACCCAATACGTCGACGCACGAATATTGAATTTCGATTCGCCCGTTCTTGGGAAGAAGCCGAGTCGGGGAACGCGCGGAAAGTCAACAGATATTACTAAAGATACTCCTTCGTCGCTGGTCGTCGCTGTTGTTCTCATGCGTTGTCGTAGACTTTTCACGCGGTGCTGTACTGATCCCCCATTCCATAACTCGTTTCCCTGCTTGTCCGCGGACAAGACTGGCACGCCCATCTGCTATACGGCAAAATTAGCAAGCCACGGAATTGCATACAGCAGCTTGCTCCAACAATTCGCCCCGTGGCAGGGCAACAGTCAGGCCGGCGAGAAAGGCGTTACCACCACCCGTGGTACCAAGATATATGTCATCTGGACCATGTCAGCCGCATCTGCTCTTCGCATGAATGAGGTTGGCCGCGTGCTTGAGCACTGTTCAAAGGTGTGGCAGTGCATCTACCGAGAATAAACAAACCAGGCGTGACAAAACCGACCTTCGAGCAGACATCGGGCCTCGAAGCGCTGGACTCCTGGGCGGTGTGCGGCTTCATTGAGTCTCGATATCCTTACTGAGTTCAGTCCCGTTGTCTGCAGGAGGTGCGCGGCTACCGGGAAAACATGTTCAAGAGGCCAATTACATGAAAGGATTGGTAGTTTGACGTAAATGAATGCTTGCAACAGGACACCAGCCAGCTCATCTGGCAGCCTGACGCATACTTATACTGCTAGTATTTACTGCTACTTTCTACCTAATACCTACCGCGATGCTCATGTACATAGAATCATATGTAAACGGAAGAACCGTTAGTCCTTATATCATAGGCTAATTTACGTTTAAAAACATGTATTTATTTTTCACATTTTGATTGGACACCATCCCTGCTCGGGGCAAAAAATGAGCTTGTGCGTCAAGGACATTGGCGCTATTGAATCTGGTAACTCCACGGAACTGCGCGATTTCCACAAAACATCTGGGAAGTTTTGAAGGATAGCGTCCAAATATATAATTTTTCTAAACGACTTCGATCTCCGTGTTCTAAGATCAAAGTGGTGACGTCGTGGCTGGGTCGAGGGAACGCAATTCTGTCTAGACAACCACCCAGAGTGTAAAGGCGGGATACACCAGTGACCTTGCTGCGGAGAGCCGATGAACCGGCTTTCCCAAGCCCAAATCACACTGAAGGTCACTGAATGGCTCGAGACGTAGGGGCTGTGAGGCCCGGCCGATTTCGTCTTCCCAGGTATTAAAATATTAGCACAAAATCGATGAGCGTCGTAGATCACGTTATTTGCGAGTCGCCATGATCTAGGGAGAAGGCAGATAGACCCCGTTACCGAGAGTTGACCCGGTGGTCTCTTAAGTGTCGTGATTCGGACACGACCGATAGCTGAGGTGTGACCGTTCCGCGTTGGCCATCATGGTCGTGCCCTGCGGCTCAGAGTTCTCCGTTCATGGTATCATTCACGACGTAAGGCTGACAAACACCGCGGCAATTGATGCCTTATCGTGCTTCACATGCTTACCTTTGCCCTTATCGATCTCGTGGTAACGATCCCAGAAGCGATCATAGAGCGGTTGAAGCTTTTGACGAATGTCTTCGCCGAAGATCGAGCGAACTTCTGGCTCCATGTTATATGATCGGTGTTTTGATACCATTTCGTCGAAAGCACTGTTGAACTGAGCGAACTTGTCCTTGATCTTGTCTTTGTCCTTGCTGCTCAGCGCTTTAACAACAGAGGCGGAATCCGACGGGCCAGAAGCCGGCCGATGACTGCGATTAGTATGGATCGTGTCGAAGAGGTGTACAGACAAGTCTTTGCAAATGTCAGTGTACAGTGATGTGGCCTTCTTGCGCCACTGGTCCACGATATCAAGTCGTGAACCCAGGAAATCATCAAGCTCAGAATCTTGAATCATCCTTTCAATGACAATGGTACAATTGGCAAGAAATACTCCAATCACGGACCGAGTCTTGAGAACAACGCGTGCTTTCTGCTCCAGAGCAGTAAGAAGTTCGTTTATCGTTTCCAGGCAATAATGAGCGAATATAGTCCTTCCATCTGCGCTGACATCGAACGTGGCCAGACTCGGTGCAGCATTGACCATTTGACCAGCTGAAGACGCGGGCGTTCTCCAACCTCCGTCACCGATTGAGATCATGATACTGGAGAGGGGCTGAATAAATTCTGTCATATTTTGGAGTCGCTGTACCGTTTCAGCAACGAGTGAGATCGGGCCACCGTCGGGTGGCAAGATCTGCAGAGCCCCAACTTTACGCCGAGTCTCATCCAAGAGCTCGCTCAAGCAACCTTTTGCTGTTTCTCTGATTGGCTTCAGTGATGCTGTCAATGAAATTTTGAGCTCCCCTGTCCGAGCCTCGAGGTTCGCGATGAGAGTGGCCACAAGTTGAGTGATTTCGAATGCCAAAAAGCAGTCCGTGCTAAGATGAGCCTTAATGTGAGCATTGAGCTCTCTAAAGACACGAGCAAGTTCAGATAAAGAAGCTTGGCAGGTCGATTGTAGGACTTTTCCCCACTCTTCCCGTTGGAAAATGCTACAGATGTTATCATACTCGGATATGAACATGGCCTCCATTACTTGAGCGTAAGTGCCGATGCCATTGGTTCCAGCCTTGTATACAGCGGTGTGGTTCTTCTTCTTGGCAGTGTTGACGCTAGCAGCTGCCAGGTTGGCCAGTGATGAGCACAGATATGAGCCCCGAATGTCCACATAGAGCCTGGTTGTAAAGTTGTCTTTCCCGGATCCTGTCGCAGCACCTGGGGTCAGGTATGTATATACCACACCAAGACGAGCTATCTTGTCCTGAGACAATACAGGAAATGGTTTATTCTTCGTCAAATAGTGAAGGGGCTCGATGCTTGATGGTGTCTCGCTTCTTAGCAGGTCATCGAAGTATTTTCCCAATTGCATATTGCCAGAATCAATGAGACGTTTGAGGTCATTCATAGTATGTTGATTCGCCCGCAGATTGGATGCTTGCATATCAGCGAGCGAGCGAGTAAGGCGCTTCATCGATGCCAAATAAGTAGGTAGACTGATCGTACTAGGCCCAGATCGAATAATCATTTCTTCATTCTCTTTGCTGTCTGCAGGTTGTCGCAACCGATTGATAGCGGCCAAGACGGCATCAACATCTGCCAGACATCTCAGTAACATAATCCATAGAGCCACAACGAGAGATATATATTTACTGTTGCCTAGCAGCTGCAAGTTCTTCGTGTGACCGCTCAAAGGTCCGGAAACTTCGCGAACACTTTCGCCACGGGTATGAAGGCGGCTTAAGCAGGCTTGTATCTTCTTTGTAAGCTGAGTTGTTCTGTCGAGTCGAGAGTTCAATACATCAACTTCGGCTTTAGCCTCCTCATCTACCGTCTCCTGTAGCAACCCGAATTGGCCTACAGCCATGACCACGACCAAGAATGTTGCAGATGGTTCCGGACTGTATTTGAGGCTAGCGACAGGGAAATGGTGAAGATATTGAGTCTTCTCACATTGAGGGCGTAACTACAGCGAACGAGCAGTGTACGGCTGACATATGCAATGTAACACAATACAGTACGGAGTTGTATAGTCATACTATCTAGATAGTTATTACCTAGGTCAATCTCTACAAATGTCCCACTAGTGCGAACAAGGCACAGAATTGTGTGGATAGGGTCTATATCAAAAGTTAAACTAATAATTATTTTAGATAATATAAAAATTATATTTTAATTAAATAGTTTTAAACTTGTTTTTTAATATAATTAAGATTTCATATATATCTGATTTATATAATATAGCAAGATTATATTATATGCTATTTAGCTATAAGAAAAGATTATTAATTAAAACACTTTTTTTCATTTATATCCCTTTGGCTGTTTTAAAGGAGCTTTTAGGTTACTTATAAGGATCTAGACGAGTTAGCTAAGCCTAAACAAGTAATACTTTATTTACCTTATAAATTATAGTATAAAAGAAGTTATATAGCTACTAGATAATATATTATACATACTTATATTAGAGCACGTTTTTGCGGGGAATAAACCTAGTAAATTTATATAAAAATGTACTAGTATAGTACACCTATCAACGTGGGGCCCGTAACCCAAAAGCTCCTTTAAAACAGCCAAAGGGATAGACGAGTTTAAGGGTATAGACTTTGACTACAATGATATATAAGTGTTTAAGCTAAGAATTTCTATTTTGTATACTCTTCTAGCTAAACTTTATATAATAATTTATAAAATTTATAAAAGTAAGTAACTCTTATAGCCTAATTATAGAAATTCTCAAAACCTATAATATAAGAAAAACTTTATATAATATTTTGATAGCTTATATATATACATACAAGTTATGAGGACAAATAAATACTGCACGCAGTTCGCACTAACGGCTCGTCCGCAGGCTTTTGATACGTAATTGTAAAAGCGCCCAGATTTCACGTCTTACAGTTTTCCTTGGCAGCATCCTTCCCGGAGACTGCTTGTTGGTCTGCGAAATACCCATGGATGGCGTTCGTCGTATGTCATCATGTTCTCGATCTCCACTGTGCCGGTAAAGCAATCCGTTAGCGAGACGATTCAGGTGTTCAGCAATCGCCTAAATTCATCGAGCCTTCTCGAGGATCGTCGCGCAGCAATCCTTGGCCTCCGAAGCTTTGCGAAAGAATTTCCCGCATCTGTAGCTTCCGGGGCTCTGAGAAGCCTGATCGAGTGCTTGAGTAGGGACGGCGAAGACGTTGATACTGTGAAGATTGTTCTCGAAACACTATTGACATTATTCACGCCCGACTCGGACAGCCCTGAAGCCTCCGACGAGCTATTTCTGTGGGTTGCTGACGAATTCACGCAGCGTCCAGAAAACATTTCGTTACTTCTGAATTTCCTTGATTCAAAGGAATTTTACGCTCGTCTTTACAGTCTTCAATTGCTGAGCTCCGTTCTGTCTGCTCGAGCTGAAAGGACGGAGGAATGTATTCTCGCCGCACCCCTAGGCATCAGCAGACTAGTTGCTGCCCTCGATGACAAACGCGAAGCCATTCGGGACGCATGCATTGAACTGTTGATCTACCTGTCGCCGCTTTCACTCGAAATCCAGAAGCTGATCGCCTTCGGGAACGCCTTTGAACGTTTGTTCACCATCATTGAGGCGGATGGATCCCTTCGCGATGGGGGCAGAGCTGTGGAAGATTGTCTGATACTCCTTGCTAATTTACTGCGCTACAACATCGCCAATCAATCCTTGTTTCGCGAAACGGGCCACATTCGCAGCCTCTCAGCTCTCCTTGAACGATATCTGCAGGCCTTCGGCTCAGACGATGAACTGGCAGCGTGGGCAAATTCTCAACGAGATCGAAATGTCTACGCCTTTTTAGCCATTGTTCGTCTATTCCTAGCACCCGGTTCAGTTGGCGTCGTGCCGAATCAGTTGGCCTTCTGGAAATATGGCCTCGTCCACCATGCTCTCCAATTGGGCTTCCGTCCCCGCCCAGGCCAGTTTCACATAAGAGCAGAGGTGTGAAGCTCCTATCCCAGAGCCAGGAACAGAACACGTCATAACCGTTTCAGGAGTAGGCTTTAGTCACATGCGGCGACATGATACGAAGTTGTCCTCGCGTCCAAGAAAGCTTCGCCGAATTGCTAGTTCCACGCCCCGTACCGATCGACGAAGTGGACAGAAATCGCCTCGAACAGAGTGCCCAGGTACACGTCGTGGACGGCTTGCTGGATTTGATTCTCAACATTCACGACCACGCAGCTTTCGACCTCAGAGCATCCGCTTCCGAATGTTTAAAGGCTTACCTTTCCAATCACCCTGAAGTGCGGCTGCACTTCCTGGACAGAGCAATCGAAGGCCACGAGGCACCATCAGATGATTCTTCAAACGTCCTGACGGCCCTTCTTAGACCAGACGAGAAGATTTGTGCACGTGATCCTTATCGCCAATGGTTTGCTGCTGTAATCGTGTTCCATTTGCTGTTCGACAATCCTGTGGCCAAGGCCAAGGCTTCCAGGGTTACGGAGGGAGATGCCACAACGGGCGAAGAAATAGTTACCAGTGTCCAGACACTGACGGCCCATGTCTTAACGGGTATGAAGCGAGGCGACAACCCGCGAATATTGGTAGGTTACCTGATGTTGCTTATCGGATGGATGTTCGAAGATTTAGATGCCGTCAATGATATGTTAGCTGAGGGAAGCAACGTTCGAGGCTTGATACATGGAGCTCTCCAATCTTCTAACGCCGAGGGCGACCTGGTGCAGGGACTCTGCGCCGTGTTACTGGCCATAGTTTACGAGTTCTCCACCAAGGATTCACCAATTCCGCGAAATACTCTACACTCTTTATTAATATCACGCCTAGATCGAGAACGCTTCATAGATATTCTTTTACGGCTGCGGAGCCATCATATACTGCGTGATTTTGAGGTTATCCCTCAGAGGCAGATTTCTGGTCAGGGCCAGGGTCTTGCGGCAGTCTTCTTCGACGCTCGTTTCGTTGAATTTTTCAAAGATAACTACAATCGAATCGCTCGGGCTATTGATAGGGCGCCTGAGATCGAGGTATCAGTGATAACCAATGGCGAACAAAAAGGGATTTCACGAGAGCTGGTCGACTCTCTCCGAACTCAGGTCCAGGACCAACAACAGGCTCTAGAGGCAAGCCAAGGTCGTGTCCTTGCGCTGGAAGATCAAGCTCGCCGTCAAGATCAAAGACATGCGCAATCGAGCGCTGCAGCTGCGCTCGAGATTTCAAAGCTTCGGGACGCTCTGAAAGAGGCTGAACAGTCTCACTTGAACGGCTTCCGGTGAGTTAGGAGAGCATGTACCACTCCCCAAGGCTGACCGTCATAGCGCCCTACAGGCCGAACAATCGTCTGCAGCTGCGAGACACGAGCAGCAAATCGCATTGATGCAAGGCCAGCTGTCGGTCAATGACAAAGCGCGCCAAGACGAAATGATCCGCGTTCGAAAGGCTGCAAAATCCGAAATCAATACGGTGCGCACGGAAGCAGAAATGGCAGCTGCCGACTTGAAAGCAACCATACGTCAAGTAGAGGATAGACTGGCCATGGTATGCCCACCAAGCTTTGGTGCCGTTTCACCCAGGCTGACAAGAACTGTACAAGACCGTCGAAGACAAAGCACGAGAGATTTCAATCCTTCAAGGCCAATTGGCCACGTTGACAGACCGCTTGACGAAAGCTGGACAAGCAGAGCAGCGTTGCTTGGACCTGGGCGAGCAGCTCCACGAAGCGAAGCTGATGATTGAAGAGCAAAAATTTCAGATTCAAGAGGTTAGTAGCTCCCCCAGGACGCTTGAGCAGATTCCTTACTCAACAGATGCCTCCAGTTTCGAGCGACTGCATCAGCCAGGGTCGTACCACAATCTGAACTAGATGATCTCCTAGTCGTGTACGCTGATCTGGAAGAGAAAGCCGCTGGATATAAAGTAGGTCACATCTGCAAAGCAATCATACCCGCTATCTATCTACTGATACGTACATTAGGCAAAGCTTGTTGGTCTTGGGGAGTCAGTATCATCAGATGGGGAGGGCGAAGAATAGCGACGAATGTTGTCATGTCACTCACACTTCCCTGAGCCTCAGGGTCAAGAAGCCCCTCCTCACCTCCCATGGCAGCCCTTCAAGAACTTTTCTGCCATCTTGGCTCAGTGTGTACTGCTCTATCCCGTGTTGTGATGAATGAGATATTTGACGTGCTGCATTTCGTCTTGTGTTTTGGAGCTCATCTTTCCATAACACACACGGATCCTATGTCCCTTCACGCTTCGCCTGCTATCATTCCCTATGCTCCTGTGCGCGAACAGTTTTAAGACGGTATTTCGCGGGTTCCAAGCCACACATTTCCATGTCGAGTGGGAAGTTTTCATCTCCTACAATTTCCAACCTTCCAGGAGGTGAACTTGCCGCAAGGTATAGAGCAGTCGACCGCCCTTGTCCGCCCCTAGCGACAGCTTGAGCGAACACAGGTATCTATCATGTAAGGCATTACAACAACTTGGCTACTTTACAATCAAAATCCCCCCTTCTTCGACTTGATGATTCCGCGACACCACACCACACGGGCCTTCAGGACGGTCTGGGGCCGAAATGTCGTCGTTGTCCGTAGCTATGAGAAGAATTCCTCGCATAGCTATGCGTAGCATGGCTCGTTGGGCCATAATACATCGACTGCTGTCGAGGCACATATGCTGAGCTCCCGTAACCCAATGACGCCCCTCCAAAGCCCCGGCCTTGCCGACTGAGTTTGCCTCGTATGATCTCTATATCGCTTTCTGTCAAAGCCGCAGCAGGTAGTTTAGCACCCCGCAACAGCATTGACTTGTGTACCGAGGGTGTTGTGGGCATGTCGTAGTAAACACTGAGACTCGCGTTAATTCCTGAGACAGTGAAAGGGAGGGAGTACTGCCTACGTTATAGATTTATCGTAGTCCAAGTCCGGCATGGAACGCCGATCCAGGGGGTAGCGTAGCGCCTCATGAGGCACATATTCGGGCAACTTTTCGACGTGACCAGATAGTCCTTCGCTGAGCGTAGGGCTAATATCGAGCCTGTGAGATTCCCGCCTTTTCGAATAGAATTGCGTCAGAATGCTTTCATACAGGCCCTCGTGCCCATCGCTGATGATAAGAACGTCCCGTCCCACCTCGTTCCTTGCAGCGTCCTCAGGGCTTAACAAAGAGTATCGGATCTCTACCGCTTGAAGCAGCCGAGGCATGTCGATGAAAGGGAGCAGTGCAACGCCTTGCCAGGCCATCTTTTTGCCATTCAGGTCGACCTCGAATTCCTCTGGATAGAAATCGATGATCTCGCTGTTCTCGTCCGTCATCAGGTCATGGAAAACATTCGGCAAAGCATGGCGCGACGCGGCCGGTAGTACACTCATCAATTGCTCGAAAGGCCTGGATATGCGACCCTTTTCGAATGTGATGTTCATGTGGGCTAGTCCTTGAAAATCGGCGGCAAACGGCGCGTAGTGAAAGGGATAATACCAATCCCATGAGGGGCACCCCTGATAATAGTAAAGAAGGACCCAGGCTAAACCCTCTACATAGGATTTTGCCACCTTGTGGCGGAAATCCACTTGGTCAGGGCCTTTCTGAAACTTTTGAAGGTAGTATCGGTCAGCGTAGCCATCTTCCCAGAGGCGGACGGGGTCAGCGGCTTCCTCGACCAAAGGTGGCTGTGCAGCGTTCGCAAGGCCGCCGGCAGAATCAACAGCATCGCTTGTGGCCGAGTATTTTCGCTTGCCAAGAGTCGCCGAATCTGCTTCTGGAACCGGACCCTGCGTATCCGGGCGAGTCTCGAGACCGCGAAGCTGATCCTTCAGTAAGCTGGCGGCTGATTTATTGGAAGCATTTGCTTGGTGAGTCGCACTTTCGCCAGACAGCCTGCTTCTTGCCACGTCTAGAGGACTTTGAGCAGGTGCGATGGGGAACGGAGGCTTCAGTGAATAAACCCCTTGAGCGCGGTTGGGTTGCGTTGGTTGAGTATTCTTGTTCGGGCCATTGAGGTGACGGTCGCTGTCAAATTTTCGGCGTTTTGCATTCATGTCCCGTCGGTTCTCTTGTTCTTTCCGTCGTTTGAAAATGGCACTCTCCTGTTTCGCGAGACCGTCCAAAATCCGCTGGGCTCTGGCCATATCTATATGGCCATCTTTAGTCACGTAGCCGCCCATGTGTGGAAGATTATCTCTCCATATGGTGGTGAGCGTGTCAATGCCGTGCTCTCGTATTTCGAGCGCCGGCAAGTGCGGCAGGAAGTCGTTTCCAACAAAGCAACACATGAAGACCCAATCATCTATAGCACGCTCCAGATCAAAGCGGAAGGGCAAGCCTTGAACACGAAGTTCGGCATCCAGATACTCTCTGAGCACTGATACATGCAACCAGATGAAAGGTTTGAGCGCGGCTTCGTCATGCCGTTGAGGTTGGTCGTTCTCGTTTTTGATTTCTCCGCGACAGCTGCGTGCATCATGCCCTTTCTGACCACAGAGTTGACAAAGCCTGACCTTTGATTCCTGAGCAAAAACATCCTCACGTAACACACGGAAATGGGGCTCGTGTGTTGCCAGACCCAGCATGATAAGATCCGCGTCGAGGCCGTATATAACATGTCGTGTGTTGGGATCGTGCATCGAGGAGGCACGTTGAGATCGAATGAAAGACATGATCTTGTGCTCGCCTTCGCCCGGGACTGTGGCATCGGATATGAGCACCTTCAACTTAGCCCAAGCTGGATCAGTGTTGAGTTTGTATTGACACCAATAACGGAGGCTCGTTGCCAGCACGTCCATGAAAGGTGTGCCTGGAGTGATAGAGTTGGTATCAAACGCCTTTTTAGTCGCAATTGCTAATTCAGGGGGCGCAGAGTCGGTTCTCTGTTGTTGCTTCATCAGTTTTAACAGCTCCACTTTGTTCGCCTCCATCTCCTTCGCGTCTTGGGCCGACCGAAAACGCCTAGATCGCTGCTGATTCATTTTGGCACGGGGCGCAACTCCGTCTGGTGTAGCTTGTTAGCTTCAGGTGATGAAATGGCGAGAATTGGAAACCATTGGAAATGCTACTAACCAACAGCGATCATAAGGATTTTACGCGGTCGAACCATTCTGACGACGCGGTCTGTGTACTTGAAGACCTCAAGCATCATCTCCTCCTCATCTGCAGGAGCAGGCTTGTCTTCTGGGTGGGAGCATGGATGAACAATGCCATTCATGTCCAAGTAGAGATTGTCGAACTCCTCGCCGTTGGGATTGCGGCGAGTAGTATCAATGGGGATAATACTCCCATCGTCCAGAACCTTCGCCGTCTCCTCCACCACAGGCGAAATAATCTTCGGATACTTCTTCGAAAGCCATCGAAATGCAGCAGGAATTCCCATGATGTCTGGTCTGCGAAGAAGTCCCGGCGGCCTGTCGTTCACCTATTATGTGCAAGGGAATGACTTAATTGGGAGCAGGAGGAATTCGCAAGCTGCAATGAGGTAGTGACCCCCGAATATAGTAAACGCTCTTGTAGTACGGATGTCCTATTCAAAAATCCTATCGCGAAAATAAGACCGATAAGATAGCGATAAGAGACATAACCCTGAAATACGAGGTACCCATAGGACGCCATAGAGTGGCCACCCCCCCCCCCCCTTCCTCCCTTACTAACGTAGCTTTTATACTAAGACTTACCTTCTAATATATATATTATATATCTAGTTAAGCTACTAGCTATTATAAAAATAATTAAAATATATATATAATATATTTATAAAAGTTTATTTAATACTTAATTT
>JADHZA010000478.1:0-15979 GCA_018831705.1 Torrubiellomyces zombiae | reverse complement strand
GCAATGGCACGCTGCAACTTCCACCCGTTGATGGCCTGGGCCGTCTCACGCGTGTTCTTGAAAGATACACGGAGGTAGGCGCCGCGGGCACGCGCCGACTTGGCGGGCTGAATCTCAGTCGAGGCGTATCGAACCTATCGCGGACAGACAACGTCAGTTCCCCATTCAAGCCCTTTTTCGTTTCCTCCTTCGGAAACAGAAGACCCGTGAACAAGCGCATGCAATCGACATGTGCAACGGTCACCGCGGTCTCTGATCTCGAGTTTTCGATGGTATCGGAGGTCGACTCACCATCTTGACGATTGAATGTGGTGAATGATTCGACGTCGTGGATTCGATAGCTGGTGTTGAGAAATTCTGAACTTTGGCCCCGATGCACTTGGGGGGGCTCGCCAGAAATCGCTTACCGCTTCGGGAATTGTTAGGGTTCATCTGCCCTCCTTACAAACATGTACGTACAAGCGCCGAGTCCCTCCGTATAACCACTTGATTGCTGAGATGGAAATGAGAGTCCAGACAATGTTTTTTTCCGGAGAGATTAACAGTAGTGAATGAAAGTCGCAATCACCTTATTTTCGTCGAATTTAGGATTTTTTTTTTTTTTAATTACTTTGAATGCCGCCTGGCATGCTCTTTGCGTTCATATTGACTCTTTGAAATGGACTACATCCAGTGCACGTGACTTGAGCATCCAAACTTCGGAAAAGCTTCGGATTAAAATCAGCGGAGGCAAGCCTCGAGCTAACCCTTAATGTCAGTAAGTGGGACCCCAGCAGAAAAGCTCCGGGGTGAAAGCTTCAAAAAAATATTTTCGTTGCTTTGATTGTAACTTTTCGTACCTTAGCAGGAACGTTTACGCCTTGTTCGACACTTCTGCGGTTGTCGACACTTTATTATCCCCAGGGACGCCACAAGTTTGTATTTCTAACCTCACAAACATATCGATCAATGGCGTTCGGTGCCCGAGGAGCCCCCCGTGGCGGCGGCATGCGAGGTGGTGGCCGTGGAGGTCGTGGCGGTTTTGGTGATCGTGGTGGTTTCGGTGGTCGAGGCGGTGCGCGCGGTGGTATGCGCGGTGGCTCCAGAGGTGGCCCTCGTGGTAAGGCATCATGTTCCAATCGCAGCTTCTACGCTGAGTGTTCTTCCGCTAACTCTCGCGGCCATAGGTGGCGGTCGTGGTGGTCCTCCAAGAGGTCGCGGCGGTGGCCGAGGTGGTCCTCGTGGAGGTGCTGGGCAGAAGGGAGGATCCAGGGTCATCATCGTACGTCCTTCCTTCCGCGGTAGCTGGTCTTTCTTCTGCACCAGCTGGAGAAGATGCTTTGCTCATGTGCTTGAGCTGATGCGAGATTTACTTTTCAGGAGCCTCATCGCCATCCCGGAGTCTTCGTTGTTCGCGGCGGCAAGGAAGATGGTATTGCTACCAAGAATTTGACCCCAGGCGAGTCCGTGTACGGCGAGAAGCGCATCTCCGTCGACGACACTGTTCAGAATGATGACGGTACCACAACAACAACCAAGGTCGAATACAGAATGTGGAATCCCTTCCGAAGCAAGCTGTGTGCTGCCATTGCAGGCGGCATTGATCAGTTAACTATAAAACCGTCGGCCCGCGTACTCTATCTTGGAGGCGCCTCCGGAACGTCCGTGTCTCATGTGGCGGACATCGTCGGACCCGAAGGCTATGTTTACGCAGTAGAATTTTCATCCCGGTCTGGTCGTGATTTGATCAGCATGGCTTCCAAGCGAACCAACGTCGTGCCGATTGTTGAGGATGCCCGTCAACCAGCCCGATACCGCATGATCGTCCCGATGGTCGATGTCATCTTTGCCGATGTTGCGCAGCCCGATCAAGCTCGAATTGTCGCCATGAACGCCAACTGGTTCCTCAAGGTCGGCGGCGGAGTCCTCATCTCCATCAAGGCGAACTGCATTGACAGCACTGCTCCCCCGGCCGAAGTGTTTGCCAACGAGGTAAACAAGATGAGGCAGGAATCTATCAAGCCTCGGTGGCAGATTTCGCTCGGTGAGTCTGGTTCCCGCTTTAGATTCAGGATATAAAGCTGACAAACGCTTCATAGAACCCTTCGAGCGCGATCACTGTTTAGTTGCTGGAGAATACCAACGATACAAGTCGTGAGATGGTGGACAGTGGGGGATTCGATATGCCACGGTCTTTCTGACCTACGTGTATAAAGTCGAGTTGGCCTCGAGACTATTTCACGCTGATATCATGTCTGATTTGTCCTCTAGCTAGCTGGCCGTATCTTTATTTGTGATTTGTGATGAATTGGCTGCTAAAAAAAGGCGTTTGGTGTTGGGGTTGGGTCCTTTTATGTAGCTTTTCACTTGCAATGATTCCAAGCTACTTTTAAGTTGTGTAAACACTATACTCGTCGTCGTTGTATGTGACTCGAGAAGTCTTCGTGTAAATATTCGACACCTAAATCATCCGAGGCGTTAGAGAAGATTTTAGATGTTCGTCTTGAGCTGCGATTTGATCCGCGCTGCATGATATGGCCACTAGTTTATAACATTTGATCTGTTACTACGATGTGTTATGTCTACGTGATGATCATAAACATGCCTTCTTATTTTGCCTGACCTCCAGCACGTAGTCTCTAAAATCACTTAATCCTAATGGAAGCAGTGGCGGTCCCATTCGAGCCCTGCCGTCGATCATCGCTTCTGCTATCTCTAATGTTGATGAGAGTAGCTGCTCGTTCCCGGCGGCTAAGCCGCCGGAGAATTCGACCCCGCCTGTCCGTTTGTTGTTGCGAGAGAGTCAGAATCCCTCTTGGGTCTAGACGATAGAAGTAGAGTTCTACTGCTCTGGGAAGCGGCACCCATTCATACCTAATGATAGGCATGAATGATGGCCGAGTATTTCTCCCTATAGTCGGGAACCATAGCCCAGTGTCACAGTGTATAGGGGGTTTTAGTGATCCAGCATCCTTGGCGTGGCCACGCCCGCAGCGCGACACATGGGTAACGTCTAATCGAGGATCAACGCTGCTTATTAATCGGACAGCCCCATGGCCGTGGCCATTTTAGTAAGGCTATCGACCTTGAAACACTTTATATCCACAAAGTCACGGAAGAAGCTCGCCGTTATGCCAAAGAACTTTGACGACATGATTTGGGCCATCGACCTTGAAACACTTTGTATCGTGGAACGGCCAAATCGGATCTCAAATTGCCACCACAGCTGCCGCACCTACTCGATCGTCTCCAGATGAAGAGCTCTGCCTCATTATAGTCATAAGAACGGCCGAATCGGATCTCAAATTGCCACCACAGCCGCCGCACCTACTCGATCGTCTCCAGATGAAGAGCTCTGCCTCATTATGGTCATAAGAACGGCCGAATCGGATCTCAAATTGCCGCCACAGCCGCCGCAGCTTCTCCAGCTTCTCGATCGTCTTAAGATAAAAGATGAAGTGAAGGATCAGCCTAATCACCACGACCAAACAAAGAGAGACTCGTCGCAGAACTCGAACAAAAGCCTTCGAGATTGGGTGATGGACGGTAGAAATAGGCCAATTCAGCAAATGCAAGCTTTGAAGACGGCGTATAACGCCTGGGACAGAAACGGAAACATGCACCGAGCCGTCAAATCGCCGACGATAGCAAGCGCGACTGACGAGGCCAGCTCCGAGCCCGGCGACTAGACGGTGATAGCCAGCCTGCACAGGTATAGTGGCCATCCTTGCATATGCGGTCCAGTCCAGCAAAGGCAGGCTTCGAAGACTGCGTATAACGCCTGGGATCGGAACGGAAACATGCACTGAGCCGTCAAATCGCCGACGATAGCAAGCGCGACTGACGAGGCCAGCTCCGAGCCCGACGACTGGAGATTGACAGTCTGCCTGCAAAGTGACACGAACCCGGACCGTCCTTGAATATACGGTCGACGTAGGCTTTGTATATACAGTGGTAATACTCCGGGTTGACGCGAAACTTTGTATCTTTGTTGGAATATCGCGTTATATGGCAGCCTGCATCAGGACATTAGCTCGGTGATGTGGGGAGATATAATTTTAGTAGAGAGACGATGACGAGAGGTGATTGTGTTTAGGAGGGAACAAAGTTGTCTAGGCCAGCTGGCTCGGGTGATGTTGTATACTGCAAGAAAGGGAGGGTTCACCGGCACATTGCTCAACGACATAGACATCGAATGGTGCTTTTTCCCCCGCATTGATCTAGTAGGCAAAGTGCTTTTCAATCTCAATGTCATGCCCCTACGTTACAGGTGCCAAGGCTACCAATACAAACTCGCTATCCCGCCGTGTGGAAGGAAAATATTCTGGGCTTGGCGACCTGCGGTGCCGTGGGCCAAGTCTTCATCGGGGGTGTAGAATTTCTCCGAACCGTTTCTTACACTTTCTTTCCTGCTGATGACTTTCGCCATGCAGCCCACACCTTACCCGCATTCTCCTCGGTTCTGATGTCACGATATAGCCAGACGATGGTGGCAAAGAGGTAGAAAGACTGTAGAAAGAGAACGAAGCAATCCGATGGATTGTCGGGGGACGGTAAACTGGGGAATCTTGCAGGTGGAGATACTCGGGCGTGAGTTGGTTGGCCACGTGCCGGTGCCCTTTCCCTCGACGGTTCATTTGACCCCGGCGGTCATGCCCGGCCCTGCCGCATATCAGATATGCTCAACCAAAACTGACTGGATTGAACTCCTTGCAGGGTTCCTGAGGAGCTTTGTAATGACAACCAGACACCAAGACGCTCATCACAGGTTATTCTAAGAGAGCTGTTATAATCATCAAGCCAGCTATCACTGGACTTGTTGGGGCGGGACGGCTCAAGGCAAAGTTCGAATGCAAAACAAGATGGGGCCGTTTCCGAGGTGAGCATAGTACAGGCATCGGGGCCTCGCCGGTCGGGCGGCCGTGTGGCTGAGAACTGACTGGCAACCCTCAAACTCGGCGCATACCCCAAGCTCGTTGTCAATGGCGCCTAGTAGCAGGGCGTGCTAAGCGAGAGTAATGACGATGGTGAGCATGCGCGTTGCAAACACGGATGATCACCACAATCCCCCGGGCCGCACCTGCGAGCACGCATCTGCCCCCGATCCGAAGCCAACGTTGCCTTTATGATCGACAAGTCCGTGTCTCGCATGGTACCGCTGGAAAAATACTACAGGTTTACATCAAAACCCCCTTTCCAACCGTTCACCATTGAAGAGGCCGAAGCCCTCATGGGCAAAAAGAGCGATGTTACCCGATGGTACATGAAGGACCCACAGAGGCTTTGCTCGGCGGTCAGGGTACAGTCTTTCCATGGTGTCCGAGATCTAATGGCTGATGGCGCGGTCATGACTTGGGCACGAGTCGCCTTCGAGAAGCGCACATGCCTGTATACAGGCAATGTATGGTGCAAGTTCCGGGCGGGAGGGCGACCCCTCGGATCCAAAACAGTCAACCTGACCTTCTTGCGTCGTCCAGTGCACCTGTTTTAGGTCACCAACCAATTGGCCAGGTCGATTTCGTCTTTGTTCAAGTGCTCACTCTGTTATCGGTTCTTCGTCACCGACACGAAGGTGCTCCCAGCGAATATATGCCAGCTTCATGATGAAGAGACGGGATTATCTCCGTCAGCCACATACAAAAAGCTCCTCTGTCCGAACTGCAGCTGGTTCGCAGCGTATATATAAAACGTGGTCCCCCAACAGATTTATACCCATCTGGATTCTTTGCTAGTACTTCCATTATTATCATCAACGTATACGCATTGCACTGTCGTCCTCTCTGATCGGGCAATTGTAACAGAATGCATGTCCACGGTCTTCTAGTCTTATCATTTAGTCCAACGCATTTCTTTCTTTCTATTCCTTCCTCTCACTTTCCAGCTTACCACCTTTCCAGCTTAGCAGAAAGCCTCGCATTCCGTCTCAGGTTCTTACTACGTTGAATGTATCGATTTTGCGTAGTAGCTACCGTTCGCTCGATCAAGTAAAATGCATCTTCAGCTATACAAGGGGTGCCAGACTCTGATCGAACTGTAGCTTCTCGCAGCGTGCAACATCGCTCCCCATACAGCCATGTAGTACCTGTCGACACTCTCTTCCAGCCCTTCCAAAGCTGTGTTTGACCTGATGCAAGCTTCGTGCCCTTTATCGCTAAAACGTAGTTGATCTGTTCTCGCAATCGCCGGGGGTTCTCACAGCTCACAATGCCATCCCGCATAAAACTATGCCGGTTGTATTCTTTTCCAGCGTCTGCGATTGGAACAATTTCTATCGCAACGGACTACCTAAGGAGGTCATTGTCATCGACGATACTCCCGAGCCCGAAGCCAACTCCGGTCGACGGATAACAAATGGCCATGTCGTCCCACCCACAGGTCAAGAGGGCCCAATTCAGCAGCCACCGAAACGAAGAAGGCGTGACGACGGGTCTGTGAATCCTCATTCGAGTCAACCAAATTCCTCGTACCACATTCAATATGTTCCTTCAGCGACGAATACACCACATCAACATTAAAACTGTGCTCGACGTGATGCAAACTTCAGCCCGCAGATCAGGTACCGTTTGGCCTCTCAGTGTCGTTTCCCCAGCTCGTCACAGCCTCACACGCCGCGCTCCCTGCAGCCGTTTTGATTCCATCTCTTCCAGCGCTTCCAGAGCCGTGGTTGACATGATGCAAGATTCGTAGCATCCATCAGGAACGCGTTGGCCTCCCCTGCTTGGCGGTATCATTTCCTCTCCGTGCTCATCTCCCAGCACAGAGACGCTTCACGTTGGTCGCCAGGAGAATGCTACTGTTCTCCAGTATCTTCCGTATACACTTTGTAAGTTAAAATCTACTGATAGTTATGCGTCACGCTGGAAGGTCGTCAAAGTTGGTTTTGGGTATCTCATCCACCGCAGCTTCCGCAGCATTGGAACGCCGCATGTTGGTCACAGGGAGAATGCTGCTGTTCTCGACACACTCTGTTGGGGTTGGTACCGGGCCAAACGTTTGCTTCAAGCCTCTGCTCCGTCGTCATCTCGAGTGTCAGAACCTCCCGCGGGAGGCCGCACAGGGAGGCCCAAGACGATAACTTGTCTTGCAACTACAGACCATCCGCAGGAAGAAATCTCTCTTTTATCGGTGACAGTGGCCTACAGCTCATTTGCTCATAATGGCATGTCAAGCTTCTCCATGTACAATGCCATTCGTATCCTCTCAAGACCTACCACTACGTAGCACGCGCGTTTGGTTACAGGTGGAGAGCACGACGAAACAGGGACCGAAGCATGTCATTCCACCAAGCAATATCAGATTTTCAGCTAGCTACTCATGTACATTACGTGACTAGTATATGACATCGTCTTCGTACCCGCACCTCTCCTCGTATGCAAATTCCGCTTGAATCTTGGCTTCAGCTTTCGCCTCCTGATCCGCCTTGGCCTTGGCCAACCGCAACTGTCTATCAAATTGATCAACAGGACACTTTACCTGTCTGTCGTGGATATTTGACCAATCACCGCATCGAAACTTCTTTGGGACCCAGTCCAATTCTTTTTGATTCGAATCCGAAGGCATCGTCCATTCCAAGATTTTTTTCGGCTGGGGATTGACAGGAGCAGGCTGGGCACGAGCAGGCTGGGCACGAGCAGGCTGGGCACGAGCAGGCGTGGACTGGCAATTGTTAATTTGATGCGGCTCAAAAGAGGCGGAGCGACTCACTATGAACGACTTGACGATCGGGTGTTGAGTCGTGACAGGCTGGCGAGGAGGATTTGACCCAGCCGACGGGGCGGAGCCGCCGGGTGAGGCCTTCCCAACACCACCAGAAGAGGACTGAGGAGCAGGGCGAAGCAAGTTGGCCGAAGCCGACGGGGCGAGGCCGCCGGGTTCGGTCTTCTTCTTCGCACGATGTGACGGGTGACGAGGGTCGAGAAGGGCGTTGTGTTCAAAGGTTCGACCACCCCAGGTCTTGGGTCTTTCGCCAAGTGTCTGGCCGTTCAGGTAACTCCCCATCTTATCATGAGACATGTTGGCAAGAGCCAAAAACTTGTAGAGGGTGAACCTGGCATCGTTGCCAGCGTTGTGGGAGAGACAGCCATGATCAAGATCGGAAATGCAAATGCCCAAACTCTCGCAAGCGCTCTCGGCCTTTTTGCCTTGGCGACGTGGTTGTCCGAAGTGACGCTCAAAGACAGAAGACAACTGAAGATCAAATGTTGTAACATGTTCTTCAGAAAAAAATTTGGCCCCAATGCGAGAAAAAGAATTTTCCTCAAGCTGAGAGTCCCAAGTGAGGATGACAACATGACGGGGGATTTTTTGCTTTTTCTCCTCCGGTGTGCGATCTCTGTGACGCATGGCTTTCTAAGCCCGGTTCAGATCCTCAGCAACCGTGGCCTCTTTGGTGATCAAACTCTTACTGAATGCAAAATTGAATGGGGTGGGGTGGTGCCAGTCTTGGCGACAGCTCGTGTGATCATGGTACTCATCAACAATGTAGTGGGTTGAGCTCAGATGCTTGAAAAGATTCTCGCCGAATTCACCAGGGTTACTCTTGACTTGTTCAAAAGTTCGAAAGACTCGACGAAGGTCAATGGAGCAGATGCCAACCTCAGAGATTGGCGCAAATCGATACTCTTTGGCATCCAACTTCTGACGACAGAGTGTCTCAAGGTCGACTGCCCAGATAATGTCATCTCCCTTGTTCATGATCTCACGTATCTGCGTCAAGGTTGGTCCAATTGAACGTGGTTCGACGTTGTAGAACAAGGGATAGATGTCTTTCAGCCTGTAGCGAACTTGTCAGTGTCGTTGCGAGCATGGATGATGGATCATTTGACAGCTTACGGTCCAGACAAAAGACCTGGTTCTCGTAACCAATGCTTTCCAGGCGTCGCCATCTTCTGCCGACGAGGATGGATTACACTGGAAACGGGCACCGGGACAGCCGCTGAGGCAGAGTCAGCAGGTCTCCCAGGCGCGTCTCCCGCAGCCGGACGTGATGAGGAATTCGACGTGGAAACGGGCACTGGGACAGCCGCTGAGGCGAAGTCAGCAGGTCTCCCAGGCCCGTCCCCCGCAGCCGGAGGTGATGAGGGATTCGACGTGATACATGCGGCATCGGTGCGCAACTTCTCCCAGCCAGGACGAATTGGACGATTCGACATGGTTAAATGATGATGGAAATGCTCGGGAATATGACAATGCAACGACGTGATGCAAGAAAACGGGCGCTTTCTTCCACGAGAAGGGAGGTGATGGTGAAAAGGAGGAGAGGGAGAGGGAGAGGGGGGAACGGACAGATGAAGGGGGTTATCCTGCTTTATTCGTTTCTAGTCAACAAGAAAAATTTTCGTTTTCACTCTGGCAGCTGACAATAGAGCGCGTGGCAGGCAGATGGTCTGTGCGCCCTTTTCACTTTGGACTTGGCAAGTGACAAAATGATAATTACAAGGAAGTCAGGTGCCGCATTCACTTCACAGTAAAATGTGAGAATGATGTGAGGCCGGCAAGCGGCGAGTGGAGCCGGCAAGCGGCGAGTGGAGTTAAACGTCAAAAGTCGAATTAGTACGGTAAGACCTACCGTGCCACCTTCCTATTGTCAGGTCGTGAACTGATCGCTCGTTGGTACTCCGAGCTTGTACAGCAGCAATCAGGCATTAATAACTCGGCTATCTGCCACATCCCCAGCTTGCGATCGTTCGAGTGCACGAGTTGCCACCATACAGATGACCAGTTCGGAGGTCATGGTGGTTGTACACAGCACACCATCGTCGTTGGGACTACGAGGTGGAAGAGTCAAGTACGCAAACTTGTACTGTAGGAATAGCTGGCTGAACGATTCGCTTGGCAATTCAAGTATCCGACTTATTAGGCGTATTCTATGTAATAGTACGGAGTACAAGCCTTCATAAGCTTGCGCAGAACAGGGAAAGATAATACTCTAGCCAATCGGATCATAGCCATGGGACGTCAAAGTGGAGCCACATCTGCTGCGCAGCGACCCTTGCCAGACCGGCAGGCCGGCAGACCTATCCCCTCGGCCTGCTAGCGGCAAAAAGGTCAGCCTGCAAAACCCACTTTTCGACAGGGGTCGCGGACAATGCAGCCTGAGCCCTCTATGTACGTACTCCGAAGGTATGTAAGCGTACCTATGCATTAAGAAGCCGTGCACGCAAGCTGCACACGTAGAGGCCGGCAGCGCGTGCACGCAAGCCGCATACACAGAGGCCCGGGAGATCCAACTCTCGTGCTTGTGCTCATGCGAGCTCGGCCATGGGCCACGATGGAAGCCTAACCCCAAGAAGTCCAGTGAAGTGACAGCATCCATGCCTCGAAAGGATGCCGCGAGCCCCTGAATCATCTCATCTATCCGCGACTTCAGTACTCGCTTATCCTCGACGACAGCCATGCTGTTGAGCCATGCAAAGCTCAAAACGTCACCGCCTCTGTGTGTGCAGCGCTGCCTCTACGTGTGCGGAGGAGCCTGGAGTTGCTACAGCCATTGTCAGCTCCATTGATGTGGATAGGCTGAAAGAGAACATGGAGTCGATGGGTTCTATGTCTTCCCAAAGCTTTCAGCTGTTTCCAAGGGAAACTTTGCCTTAAGTAAGTAGGCAATTGTCAGATCGTGGTACTATGCCAGCTTATCGTTTCCACAGGTTGGACCGACTGCAAGCGAGATTCGTGCCACCATAGAGAAATTCGACGACATAATTTGGGCTGTCGACCTCAAAACACTTTGCCTTCAGAAGGTCACTGAGGAAGCTCTTCGTTATGATCCTATCACGGAGATCGGCATATGCTCCATTGATCTTCGGCAGGTTGCCAGCAAGAAGGGTTTTAACACCGGTGAACTTGGTGAGTTTGGCGAACATATCTATCGGCATCTCTCTTCCACTCATTTCATTGTCGACGAGTACAATGACTAATTCGACTGCTCCAAGCCTTGGCAACGAACAAGCCCATACCTCCACGCCTTCAAGAAGAGCAAGCTTCTATCACAAATCCGACGTCCTTTGTCATTACCACCAAGTTGGGCAGCGATAAGGAGGTTCCGTCCGTCTTGAATTCATTCTTCAACAGCAACACTGCAGAATGGAGTCGATGGGTTCTATATCTTCCCAAAGCTTTCAGCTGTTTCCGAGGGAAACCTTGCCTCAAGTAAGTAGGCATCTATCAGATCGTGGTACCATGCCAGCTTATCGTTTCCACAGGCTCCTGTCACAAATCCGACGTCCTGTGTCACTTGCACCAAGTTGGGCAGCGATAAGGAGGTTCCGTCCGTCTTGAATTCATTCTTCAACAACACTACAGAGCTTACGGGATCGGCGTCCTTGGGGCCTCGTGGAACGGTCGAATCGGATCTCAAATTGCCGCCACAGCTGTCACAGCTGCCTCTGTGTTACCTCTATAGTACAATATTGCAAGTTGAGCCTACCTCCAAAATGTGGGGTTTTGCAGGCTGACCTTTTTGCCACTAGGGTAGGCCGGCAGACCGGAGGAGCCTGGAGTTGCTACAGCCATTGTCAGTTCCATTGATGTGGATAGGCTGAAAGAGAATATGGAGTCGATGGGTTCGCCTGTGTGTGCGGAGGAGCCTGGAGTTGCTACAGCCATTGTCAGTTCCATTGATGTGGATAGGCTGAAAGAGAATATGGAGTCGATGGGTTCGCCTGTGTGTACGGCCTGCCTCACGTTTAAGCCGCAAGGCCCCGCAAAAAGTTGGATGTCAAAGGAAAAAGGTTGGATCGGGTCAGTGGGATCGATAGAATTTTCGCCAGCTCTTTGCCTGCGAGAAATCCTGCGAGGGGGTAGCGCAGACCATCGAGAGCTCGCTTCGCGGTCATAACGAGTGTGTCAGTGTAGGGAAACTGAGGCGGCGATACTGATGTGGCTGTTCAGCCAAAGGCCGCACCGGCCAGAAGAATATGGAAACTCCAAGAAGCTCGTCATCGCCGGTGACAAGCATCCACACCAACGGCACACCCTAGCCTTCAGCATGGCGTAGCATGGCTGAGGCTTCGGCCAAGCTGGTCAGAATGCCGTCTAAGAGAAAGCCGGCTACCGTCTTCTAGGAGGCTCCCAAGTCTAGCCGATACAGTAAGGTCTTCTCTCCCACACCGACAAGGCTTCATAACCCGGACAACGACGACACCGACGATATAAACGATTCGCCGAATGAGCTGAATAGCGTCATCGCAGAAAATGTCCAGAGGTTCGACATCACAACGTTTCCCTGCAACTTATCCCCGGGCATGCACCACCGAGTATTAACATACTTCGGGCCCGGTCACAAGCACGATGAGGTGGCAGCGCAGTATGTTGAGCAGGCGGCGGAGGTACCCAAGACAATTAGTTTGGCTTGCTATACCGGTCCTTGCAGCTAGCACTACAATGCTGGGAGAAGGTTCAGATCAACGTTGAGGTTAAATTTACGGTCCTCGCCACAATGACGCAGCCAACTAAGTGCCTGCTAGCAGTTCGCTTCACTTGGCTACTCCTCTCGGACTGTTTTACAGAGCATTTTCTTTTCCTCTCACCATCTCAATCTTGTCCTCGAAACCTTCTTAGTTGGCTCGCGGCATTCACCAAGCGTGCGACTCCTTCTCTAGTCTCGAAAGACGAGAAGAGCACCCCCTCTCGGACTATTTTATAGAGCATTTTCTTTTCCTCTCACGATCTCAACCTTGTCCTCAAAGCCTTCCTAGTTGGCTCGCAATATTCACTAAGCATGCGACTCCTTCTCTAGTCTCGAGAGACAAGAAGAGCCCACCATCTCAACCTTATCCTCAAAGCCTTCCTAGTTGGCTCGCGATATTCACCAAGCATACGACTCCTTCTCTAGTCTCGAGAGACAAGAAGAGCCCACCATCTCAACCTTATCCTCAAAGCCTTCCTGGTTGGCTCGCGATATTCACCAAGCGTGCGACTCCTTCTCTAGTCTCGAGCGACGAGAAAAACCCCCCATCTCAACCTTGTCCTCGAAGCGTGCAACTCCTTCTCTAGTCTCGAGAGACGAGAAGAGCCCCCCTAAGGGTCACAAGGCGCCTCCAATATTATGCTAGATCTATTCACTTCGTACACCGACAAGAATCTATAAGCCCGGTATTGAGCTTGTTAATGGAAGGCACGCAGCGTCGAAGAGGACAACTCGTCTTAGGACTAGTCCAAGACCTTATCTAGAAGAGGTGATAGATGATCCCTTACCCTTATTGTCTTATATGTCTCTTGCTTGCACATTTGCTGATAGAAACTTGTTCAGGTGACCAAATTACTCAGGCCTTTCAAAGATGACGGTACACGCCATCTGTTCTGTTCGTTCTCTCGGCGGATTGATCACTCCTGTCTCTGTCCCTGTCGATCAAGATATTTTCTCCCCTTCAGCTTTGCCGCAACGCCGTAAGCAGAGTCTTGAGCCATTTACCTCAAGCATTTCATTGAGAGCAAGCTGCGCAACTCTCTGGACCCTGCCCAGTCAGGAAGACAGACTGTATTCATGTATGAAGCACTTACTTGCTTTGTTTTTGTGGCGTACGCTGTCCACCTCTGGTACTCCTTGCATTGTACAAGCCGCTCATAATCCGAAAATCTCAACTTCTCGACCTCATCTTCGATTGTTTCCGTCAGTATCAGTATAAGAGAAAACAAGTCTGTGAAGGCCTTCTGTAGAAGTGCATCAGCCGGGCTCGTAATCTTGTCAGGCTCTCCTGGAAGCCGTAAGCCGTAGTGCTTTGCAAGACGATCCGCTTCCCCAACCACTGGTCCCGGGCTAGACATATGTTACATAAAAACGACCGTCCCTGTGCGGGACCAGTAAACCCACCTAAATGCGACATTTACCGATGTCAGGAATTGTCACAAAGGCAGTGGCCCGGCCACTCTTCCATGCTAATGTACTCAATCCTTCACTTTGTCTCCAGCTTCCCCCTTTCCTGTGAACACCTCTTCCCGCGGCGCTTGTATGTACGAGTGAACACATAGACACAAACCGGCAACAAGATCTCTGGGAGCAATTTTCTCACAGCCTCAACTAACACTGGGGACTACGCAGCGGTAAATCGAGCTCACCTGGGATAACTACATTACCAGCAACAACGCTCCTCAGTCACAATGATGTCGCATCGCACATATAGATATTGGTGTTCTAATTCTACTTGATCATTCTTCGACACGACCTTCTTCTGCTGCAATCTTCTCAGCCTTCTTTCTCAGTCTTCGTTCTTTGTCCTTCACACGATCGATCTCTACCTGCTCTGCCGACCTGTTCCGTCTTCGTCTCTTGTACATCTCATTATCTTTCTGTCTCTGCTCTTCCGACCGGTTGGCTTTCCGCTTCCTTGCCAGCTCAGCAGCTCTCTTCCTTTGCTCTGGGGTTCTCGGGACGCATCCCTGCTCTGCCTTCTTCTTCTCCCGCTCCGCCTTCCTCTTCGCACTATCTTTCTTTTTCTGTGCATCCGACCGGTTTGCTCTGCGCTCGTTCCTGAGCTCATTTGCTCTCTTCCTCTGCTCTGGCGTGCGTTTGTAATTTTTCTTTTTTTTCAACTCGTTCGACCTGTCTCTCTGCGCTCTTGTCCTGTTTCGGTTTCGGACTCTGAGGGCCTGACGATTTCTTGCCTTTTGGGCTTCCGATATGAACGGTTTCCATCCGCTCGGCTTCTTGATGGTCTTCTTCTGGTATGCCCCATTCGCTCCTAGCCACGGAATCATTCTTTGATCTGCCCAAGCGAGTTGGATCCATGGCTTCATGGTCGTAAGAAGTGGAAATCCAGTGGAAATAAATGGAAGCCGAAAGGCGCCAGGGCGAAGCTGGAGCGTGCCGCCTTTGTCGACAGATGAAAACGACGAATCAGGAGATCGAGATGCGCCAGGGCGGAGCTGGAGCGTGCCGCCATTGTCGACAGATGAAAACGACGAATCAGGAGATCGAGATGCGCCAGGGCGGAGCTGGAGCGTGCCGCCATTGTCGACAGATGAAAACGACGAATCAGGAGACCGATATGCGCCAGGGCGGAGCTGGAGCGTGCCGGCATTGTCGACAGATGAAAACGACGAATCAGGAGACCGATATGCGCCAGGGCGGAGCTGGAGCGTGTCGGCATTGTCGACAGATGAAAACGACGAATCAGGAGACCGATATGCGCCAGGGCGGAGCTGATGCGTGACGGCTACGCCAGTGGGAGCGGAAAAAGCTTGTTCGAGAGTGGTCCATCCGCAACGACGGTACCAATCAGATAGACATGTCAACAAAGCAGTAGCCTGATCGACGCCGACAATGACATCGAAAATGGGACGTAGAAAGTGTTCCAATGTCGTCGGAATCAGTCTCCAGAAAGCCTTACCCATCTTCACCAACTCGAACAGCTGTGCCGGATGCCAAGGTACATGGTGAGCATGACCGAACCAAGTAGGCCATAGCCGAGCGAAATGAGATAAAGATGGTTGCAGGGAATTCGCGAGCCCAACGGTATGGCAAATGGAGATGTCGAACACATTTTTGGCAATGAGGACCTCAACCAATGTCGCCATGTTCAAGATGATCCGCTCCCGTGTTGTAAAATCCGAACACCCAGTATTGGACTTGTTTCGACGGCATTGCTTCCGAAAGTCTATGGCCATACAATGAACACCAGCTTTGTCAAACACTGTTGAGTGTTAGTAAAGTGTCAACTCAAATAAGGCATGGGCAAGAATGAACATACCGTTGAAGAGGCCGGTCACGAAGTGGTCAGTGTAGCACGCAGGACGAGTAAGATTAAGGAAGTGATCTCGTAGAGGACATTGCAGTAAAAGCAAGACGACAGACTTGCCACGACAGGCACGATACTGAACAAGTAACGGTCGAATCCATCCGCAGCTCAGGGGGAACCGTCCGCTTGTGGCGTCAAGAAAATCATCAAGATCGGACTCTGAACGAGGGACTTGGAAGTACTGGGCGATGGCCGCAAGTTCTCTGAAGCCTTCGTGGTCGTGAAACTCTTGGTCGAGGACAGTCGGATCATGCCATTGTCTTTCA
>JADHZA010000477.1:0-16031 GCA_018831705.1 Torrubiellomyces zombiae | reverse complement strand
TACATGTTAGGCGCGAATGGTGCGTGGGTGCTAAGGATACTATGCGCATTCTAGACGCCATACTGAGCCCGGGTTCACTTGGCCCTTTCCCCAGAATCCAATATCTGATCCGGTACTTGTAGGCACTGGCACTTTTGTACTTTGAGTGTTCCATGGCAAGACGCTCATCCTCGGAGCGTGCACTTTTCCTCTGTGGTTTACGACTTTGAAGCTGCCACCGGCGCTATCTAAATTGCTAAGACGCAAATGCACGTAAGCTTACGCACTTCCCAGTATGTAATGTTTGTACACATACTTCAATGGGTATTACTAAAGGACCTTAGCACACTTGGGCGAGGCACTAGAGTGAGTATGCACTGCCGTGGAACGTTTTCCAAGGCTTCTAGACCCTCTCCCAACCAACCACTGGGGGCCCCGGGGATCCCACCGGCGCTCACCGACGCGGGCCACTGCCAACCTTCCAGGCAAAGTTTGCCACATCTTCGGCCAACTATCTCCAATCCAACGTGGCCAACCGTTCCAACCTACTGCGCACTACGTCTACTCTTTGTTGCCCTTTTCAAAGATCCCTTCCATAGGCTGTCATCGTCAAAGTTCGTTATCCATTCATCCGCCGGGGAATTACACTTTCGTCGCAAACAAGATACTCACTCAATCAGTCCGATCCGCCACATGTGTAAGAGACAGATGTGTCACCACATCGCGATCGATAGTGCGCACTACGTACGTATGTCCTCACTCTGTACGGGTCAACGGTGAGAATGAACGTGATTGTACAAGTTAAAACATATTTCAACCGAGCCAAACTCCTACTATGGTATCCTATTCTGCCCTACTCGACAGACTGTTCGTCATGACCACCTCGTCGGCAGACAACATCCCATCAACAGCGGCGTCTGAACGCTGTGACCGGTCGAGGGTATATCCTGCCAGCTGACGGCAATCATCGATTCTGCGTCCCTCGCCCATTCACCCAATGTTTCCCGTGAAATTCAAAACCCCGCAACCCCTGAACCTTGCCCAAGCCTCCTGGGCTCGGCTCCCGATAAGTTCCCTATGCTATTGCCGTGGGATGCCGGAAGGCCCCGAGCATGCCAACAAGCTCCAATTAATTGGTAGGTGTATATGAATTAGTTGTTCGAAAGTAGTGTAGAATGAAATGGCACTGAAATCGACATCTCAAATGAAATAAATAAATGCCAGAAGAATAAACGACTCGACCGCGAAAAGAAGAGCGAAACCGAGAACAAAGCGCCACCGGGGTGATAATGTAGTGGGGCGCGAAGAGCGCAATAGCCAGCGTCCGTGGCGCGAGAATAGCAGTGAAGCAGAATCAAATCGCACGATCGCTGTACCAGACACGCCCGACCGACGTCGTAGAGAATATCGTCGTGCAAAATAAAGCGAAGGAAAAAATCGTCAGGCCCGCAGCGGGTCCAGGTATGGCACTTGGTTGAGTCATGATGGCGCCGTCAGGCAAGTCGCGACCCAAATCTCAGGTACCGGAAGGATCGCAGAGTCCAGTCAGGGTTCACCGTGGTCCTATCGCTAAGACAACACAGCGGATAACGTGCATCATCGAGCCAAGCACGTCAAGCTCGTTTGGCGCGCGCGTCCAGCTTTGGGGCCTCTGAAATTTGGAACCCAAGACTCATGGGCTTCATTGGTTGCTAATCGATGCCGTTTCCGGAGATAGGCTGGCGGGATCAATGGCATCAAATTGAACCAATTGATCCATGTCAAGATCACTTGATTGCTGAATGAACGTAGGCGATGGCGTATGCATTGGCAAATTGAGTGTATGTTTCGAATACATCTCGTTCAAGCTAACGCCATCATCGGACACAGCACAAGACCCGTCGTGACCAGCATAGAGCTCGGTAGATCCAGGTCGGCCCATCATCGACATGGGAGGGGACTGCTCGACGATTGAGGGCTCCGTGGGTCCGTTGTATGGCACTGGTGATACCGAGGCCATGTTTTGGCTCTCAGCGCCCGCCATGGGTGTCAGATAATCACCGCTGTAAGCCGCGCCAAAACTAGGCGTGGCAAGAGAACCGTTGGCAGGCCCTGGAGAAAAGAAGGCATGCGGACTTGGTGAGAACTCAGCCGGCGAGGCAGTCGTGGCAGACATGGGGTATTGCCGCATGTCCAATCCGAAACCGGCCTGGGTATCTATGCGCAAATGGGAGCCCGGAGCACTGGGCTGTTGCGGAACCGGAGCAAAGATGTGAGGGTTATGCTGCGGTGGTCCCATTTCTCCCGGAGGTTGGATATAGAAGGACGGCATAGGCTGGTTCTGGAACATGGCAAAATCGATTGGGCCTGGGACAGACCGGCTGCGCTGCCTCTTGTGGCCTTGAGGAGGTCGCATAGCGGAGTGCATCTGGTTGGGGCCCCAGTGCTCCTGCTGCATGGCCGTGTGAGCTTGCGGGAAATTCGGCTGCGAGGCTGGACGTGTGGTCGGCGAGACGGGAGCAGAAGCCGACACGGCATGCGGGTCGGGGAATGGCTGAGTATTGTGGCGGTTCATGAATATGTCCAATGACACAAGCTTCGCCAATTGGTTCGTCAAGAGCTTGGGGTTGCCGCCAAGATGATGTATCATACACTGAGACGCCTGCAGGTCCTCAGTGAAATCACCGACCTGGCCGAAACCGTCGGTGCTGCTTGTCGAGTCCATGAAGAAATGCGGAGGTCGGTTCAGCTCAATGACAATGCCACCGGGTTTCGTAGGGTCACCCTCGCTGTTCTCGAGCCATATGTTCTTGATGTAAGAAAAGGGGTACTCAATCTTGTATCCTGCTTGCTCGTTGTTGATGTAGTATGTCATCGTGCACTTGTCCGGTGAGTAAAAGACGATGAGGTCCATGGTGTTCTGCCCAACGCGCGTCCACTTTCCGATGTTCAGCGACCGACAAGTCAGATGATGAATCACTGCATGACACAAGTTAGCGGACCTGATAGAGGCCAAGTATATCGAGTGCCATGCAATGCAATGGCAAGGAGTAGTATGCGTCGCAGGATAGACGTACAAACTTTGCCGCTTCCACTTTGATCGCCAAACGAGAGCATGCCATTGTCACCGTAGGATGGCATCAGGCCCGTGCGGCCAAAGTAGTCTTTGCCAGATTCCATGGCCTGCATGGCGAGGTAGGCTCTCATTGATTCGGGGATCGAATCGATATCCTCACCGGTCTCCAGGCTCTTCTTTGCCAGCGACTTGATCTTGGCACGGCTGTCAACATCCCAAAATTAGTATCCCTACTTGCTTCTGATGATAAACGTAACGATGAGAATGATCTCAACGTAGAAAACATGCTCACCGGTTCTGGAACCAGATCTGAACAGATCTTTCCGTCATATTGATGTCTGCAGCGATCTGCTCTCGGACCTGTGCGGTAGGAGTTGGGTTCTTGTTAAATTCCTCCTCGAGTACCGTCAGTTGGTCCTGCGTTGCTCGCTGTCGCTTCTGATTCTTCTGTTGCTGCGTAAGTGTACTTTTGCGTGGAGGTCTTTTGGCGTTGCTGCCCCCCGACTGTGGATTTCCATTGGAACTCGACTGAGAGGGAGAAAGCTTCGAGGAGGAGGTCGGTGTAGTAGCAGAAGCATTGTTCGAAACAATGTCGTTGGAGGAGAAGCTGCCGCCGATAGAGGGCGCAGCGATCGGGGTCGTCATCATGGCCATCTGATCCAAGTCGGTAGCCATGACCGACGTCTCGACAAGACTAGGTGCAAGCGCCTAGCAGGATGTTGACGAATCGGTGATATCACGAAGGTGCGTCGTCGGGTTCGTCCGTAGAAGTGAGGTCGAAAGCGTATCAGTTCAGGGAACGGAGCGGCGACAGCAAAATATCGGAGCAGAGTGGCCGAATTGAGTCTCTGCTTTCAAAAAAACACAAAGAAAAAAAAAACCGGCAATAATGAAGTGATCGATGGCCAGAGCCAAAGTAAAGGAATGAGTGGCAAAGGTTGGAGGTTCGAGTGACTGTGGGGGGATAGAACAAATATCGTCCGAATCTGAGGTCAGAAGGGCGGGATCGCGGCGGTGGCCGGTCAAGTGAAGCGTCGCTGAATCTACCGAATGAATGTAATGGTCCCGAAAAGAGTGACGGGAGCCGTGAAGGGCTTCTAAACAACAAGGAGTGACTGAAAAACGAAAGAAAAAAAGATCCGTGATGAGGGGCGAAGAACAGCGACGAAGCAGACGACGATGGAGGAGGAGAAGAAGAAAGAGGGAGAAAGCGGAAAGATGGGGGGGGCAGGGGCAGAAAGGAACCCAGCGAGTGGAAGCCCGAGGGGACTTTCTCGGGGGACCCAGGAGCGGGAGAGGACGGGGGTCCGTCGGAGGCACAGTGCGGGCGTTGCAGGCGGTTGGAAGCATCGGGCAAGCGCCTCGCGGATAGTGAGCCACCGCTAGGTTGCGACAGTAGGACGTCACAGCAGGCACCCGGGCCCCGTCGACAGCAGCTACCACTTGCAAGTTGTACGGAGGAGGGGGCCCCACAGCAAACTCGCACAGGCTCTGGTCTGGTGCTACGTGTGTACGAAGTATTACTTGTACGGATACTGAACCTGCTGCTTACCTACAGGCTTACAGCGCAGCAGCCCGGTCAATCGGGAGGTCCAGTAGAACGCGGCCAGTGGACAGTGACATCAGTTTTTTTTTCTCGCCAACCTATCACGAGACGTTTACGAGGATCATCGAGCTTTGACGCACCGCCCTGCCTCGGAAAGGACGGAACTTCTTCCACGGGCGAGTGGGCTGTCGCTGTGTATCCCGTAACGAGCATTCGGTCCGCGCCCATGCACTGTATTCACACGGCGGATTTTTGGTGAGCACTCCAACGTCGGAACATACATTTGAGGCCGATGATGGCTTCAGCCTACGGGTGAGAAACCCGCCTACGACGGGCCGTGGAAGTTGCCGGCCGGGCAAGCCTCTTATCGAATTGGTCTCTCTCGTTGTCATCACAGAGCAGGAGAACTATCTGTATGGTATGTTCTCATTTGAGGGTGAGATATGCATTGGCAGGGAAAACATCTCGGCGGGCTTGGCTGTCTCGTAATGGCAGGATTAACGCTTACTAGCACTTCAGCTGCGTAGTGCGGTCAACAGGGTTCCAGACCCTCTTGGGTAGACGCCTTTTGGTGCAACGGCCAACATGCAGTCACCAGCCGGCGCAGGTACTTTGTATGCATGGAGGTACTTATACGTGCATAGTGTGCGCCTGTGCAGGGCCTGGCACACACAACCAGGCTGTTGGACGTGAGTTGGCTGGCAGCCTTGCAGTTTTGGGTCCCTCGCTCACCTCACACACCCACCCGTGCCACCCAAGCAGGCCACACCAAGCAGGGCGACAGGAGCAAAGTGTGTGTTTGGCCCCCTGCCTGCCCTGCACCATGTGAGGGGAAACGGGCTCGACAGCGGGCAATGCTCGTCGCAGATCCACGAGTCGGCCACGGTCAACAATGTCGGTCAATGGCTAAAGCTTCGCGACGCTAGTCACCACTAGCTCTCTTGGGCCATAGACATGTTTCGAAGCTTTGATGTGCCTCCCAGGGCCCGAGCAGAGGCGCACACGACAGACACTGGGTGACTGGCCACAGGCACAGGCACAGACACACCCACCCCTAATATGCAGTCGTGGCAGTTTCCGCTGCGGCAGAGCTTGTTGGTGCTGCTTGTACCTGTAACGGCCCCGTTGTCGCGTGGACCGTCGAGAACCGAGCCCTGTTCTACGAGCCCGTGGGTTTGGAGTGGCGTTGGCTTTCTCTGGCAGCTAGCGGTCACCACGACTCGGGAGGCTTTCTCCTCCCTCCCCCCAGCAGTTGTACATACACACGCTGCCTCAACACAACACCGTGAACCGGCGAACGCGGCCGGTGAGGGCGATCGCAAAGGGAAAGGTCTGGACACCCGATGCACCCACGCAGGCTCCTTCGTCCAGTACTTGTACATCTTACTCGTATGGACAAGCACAGAGGCCAACAGCCAACTAGACCAGAACCCCTGTCGGCTCTGTTCCGTTCATTTTGTCTTGGATGGACAGGAAGTCGGGCGATTTGCATGGGACTGAGCGAACCCAATGAGGTCGACTTGCTTGCCCAGACGCGCCGCTGCTTCGACAAGCCTGGCGAATCCCTCACCAATGTCAAGCTGGTGTGTGACGGAAATCTTCACAACAAAAGCTTCGAAAGCCACGCAGTCTTGCGTGGAGCGCGAGTGCTCGAGCCCAGGGCCCCAAAATGCTGAGAACAACATCAACAGCTGAGCGCCCAGGCCTTCACGGCCCTTGATCCTCATTCTTTGATCCTCTCCACCTCGGGCCAACCATACCGCTCAGGCTTCTTTGTCCCTTTGAGCCTTGGGGAGGTGGCAGAGGGCAAAACGGGCTGGAACAAGTCAACAGGGGCACATCCGCTTGGTTCCTGCAGTAGCGCCCTTCGCCAAGGCGCCCCCATCGTCATGCAGCGGATCGATGTTAGCGCTGCGATCAGAGGCGCCCGGCCCCCAGCGAAAAGCTAGCCATCAAGAGAAACACCAGCGGCTACCGACTTGTACATACATACAGGCCGACTTATGTACCGCCTCTGGGCCTGAGGTCTACTTTGTACATGCGACGGGGGCCTCTCGTCATATGCAGCTAACAGGTTCTCTGAGAGGCAGCTAGTATGCATTCGCAATGGTCAAGCGACTAGGTAAAGGGTCATGATCCGTTGTCGGCGAGCCTTCTCTTGACCTTGCTCGTCTCGTATGATGTTTTCGAGATCACGATTGCTTCAGGATGCGGTAACGACCCCGTCCATTACACCTTGTCATTTAGAGACCAAGTGCTACAATGACTTCTCAACACGATGAAGTAGCATCGAAGATTGGCGGACGGTCACAGGCATCCGTAGATCATCGATGCACTTGTATCCTGTCCTCTCGTATGATGTACCTCTACCTACAATATCGCCCTCGTTTTTCGTGGCCACGCGTGATACAACGCTTCACCCGTCATTCGAGTAAAGAGAGCGACCTGCTCGCGTCCATCGACGATCGAAAACTGAAGTACCCAAGCCCCCCCCCCCTGTTGACTTCGCACAGGTTTCTCCTCTCACACACAACAACGGAAGAGTCAGTAAGATATGACTCCTCCACGGACGACCAACAGGCGAATCGCACGTCAGGCTCCCCCTCACCCGGACGGCCGGTTCCTGGGTATCCGGATGCTCGAAACATTTCTGCAAGAAGACTCCCCCCCGGTAACAAACAAAAATGGAGTGAGTGACCACGATGCTATCCTTGGAGAGAGAAAAAAAATGGACGAGAAGGGCCAATGAGCCAACCAAACAAGAGGAGGCTTTTCTACCCTTGTCCCCTACCCCTCGTCCCTTGTTACCCCTGACTAAGAGAGCCACGGTTCCATCTGGCGGCGGAGTGAGCCAATCAGCAGCCACCGACTCAGCACCGTCGTCTCCGCTCCGGGTGGAGGTAGGGACGGGGCCACATGCCATCGCGTCTCTGAAGCGCGCAGGCTGTTTGAGCAAGCAACGATGCTCCGTACAAGTCGGTGATGACGGTGATTCATTCACAAGTTGCAACTAACAACAACAAGTCTACAAGAAATACAATCTTCTTCCCTCTACAAGTAATATTACAAGCATTGCCCGTCTCGACGCCCTATGTAGGCCCCGTGGCCCCGTTGCCTCGATGTAAAACATGGCCACACTTCCCATCCCGACCGAACCACCATCCTGCAACCAGTTCCCGCCTCTCGTGCTACTGTTGCTTGCTGCTGCCGGATAACAGAAAAGGATTCTTTTCTGGCCCATACATAAGCTTGCTCGGTCCGCAGCCCCGACAAAGGTACCTAACCCATGTATGTACGTGACTACATAACACTGTACATACATACTATTACCAACAACAATGGCACTTCGCCAGAATAGCCCACGATGACTCAGTTTAAACCCGTTGGTCTTTCCCATGCCACAACCCGCTCGAGACACGCACCCGAAACCTGCGGACGGCAGATTCAGCCAAGGTGGCTTTTTATCGTGGGCTGTCCGGGGCAGCCGGTGTTCCTTGTCGGAAGTGTCACCTGATTGACACACGGACACATGGATTCCCTCAGGTGCTCGTTTTCGTAGATGCGTGCCTACCCTACACCCCGTAAGTCCCAATGTCCAACATCGACGACAGGATTTGATCTGGCTGGATGGGGATTATTGCTCTGCCGGCCGAGGTTAGGTGTTGAAATTCACTTGACGGTGTGAAGTTTATGAGGAAATCAGCAACCAGCCGTTCCCCATTCGTAGTGCTCGCAAGGCAAAAACACATTCAAAACCTCGCTCGGCTTTGTCGACAGGGCTGTTTTGTTTGGCATGAAGAGAGCTACATCTCCTGCATCTCCCTCACCGCCATGACCGGCTATGTCTCCTATATGCCTTGCATCGCCTACATCCTGTTCTGCAGCTCTCTCGTCTCCTCTCGTAGATCCCTTAGCTGCATCTCAAAGTCCTTGGTCACCCATTCCCAGTATGCTGCCCATCCCCCCGGCGTGCTCGTGCTGCTCGTCGCCCCCCCTGCATGGCCCTTGATCGCCTTCATCTGATCTCCAAGCAAGAGAGTGACACGGAGCACGCTCTTGGTCGCCTCCTCCTGCTTTTCGACGTCCTGCTTGACGGCGTTTTCCTTGAGCTTGACCGACAGCACGCTTCGATATGCTTCTGCGATCGAGTCCAGTCGGCGAGCCGTCTCGTCCGGATCGAGGACAATCAACTTGCTGATCATCAGGTTGCACAACTGTCGGATATCGTTGTCGTCCTTCAATCCAGCAATGATGCGATCAAAGAACGCAATGTTGTTGATTCGAGTAAAAGCTGTCTCCATCAGTGCATAGAGGGTTTCGTACGCGCTCTGTTTCATCATCAGCGCCTTCACGAATCGTGAGAGATTGGCGCTTTTCACTCACCTTCCGGACTTCGAGGCCGTCGTCCACAATGTGCTTGAACGGACCGAGCGTGACCTCCCGGACCAGCTCAGGTTTGATCACGGATTCCGTCAAAACGTACGGCACCAGTTCTCCCAGATGCGGCAGGATGAGATCCGGCTTGTTGTGCGTGGCAGAATTGAGTGTCGTCATCGCCAATCGCCGTATCTCCGTGTCAGGGTCTTGAAGCATGCTGAGTAACATGCCGACCAATGTGTTCTTGAGGAGCGCATCGAGTGCCTCGTCAGTTTCTGGAAGAGTATATCGAACTGCCTGGACAGCTAGGCTACGGATGCCTGGAGAGCTGTCTTGAAGAAGAGCCTGCGTCGTTGGTCAGCATTGAGATCAAAGACCAAGAATCTCATCATTACCTGTAACTTCGGCAGGAATTTTCTGGGATCGAGAGATACAAGTCTTCCTACACACTCTGCACAAACCACTCGATTGTCAACCTGTTCAGAAGCCTGGAGAAGCTGGTTCCAAATATGGTCCATGGAGCTCTGCAAGTTGGTCGATGAGGAGCGAGAAGCCTGGAGGATCTCCTTGACAGATTGTATGAGAAGGTATTGCGTGTGGCCACGCGTTTGCATTTTCCTCAAAATAACAGGGAGAAACTCGCTCACGTTGCCCGACCCAGCACGACCAAGGGCAACGGCCGCGGCCAGAGAAACCTTGTCCGGCTCTGAGTGAAACTGTTGCAAAAACATTTCGGGCTTTAGCGGCGACTTCGCGCCCATCCTCTTGCCCGTTTCACCCAGAATAGCGAGAGCTAAGCTGACACGAGCTTCATCGCCGCTTTCAGAACTGGTTTGCAGCTCCGAGATGAAACTATCCACTGAAACGCCTGCAGACGTGCCGCTTGTGACGAGAAGGGCGCCGATGACCTTGCCAACGACGGCTGGATCGCCCTGAATGCTCACATCGTTGAGCAGGCCCATCATGAGTGGTTTGCCAGCGCCGCTCTCGCCAATTTTGCTGACCAGTTCCAGGAGCTGTTCGAGCACAATGCTGGCAAAGTGCGATTTGAGAAATTGACAAATGGCTGACACGGTGCCAGTACTGACAACAAGATCAGGAAATTGAGGCGCCAATGTGGCCAAAATTAGGAGCACAGGCCCCAGGAGGTGAGTATCGCCATTCGTGATGGCCGGTATCAAGGCGGCAATGATGGCTTCGGCCGTAGTCTTTTCGACTTGACCCTTGACGGCATCAGAAAGTATCAACTGCTTGAGGGCCACCACACTCGATCCTCGTAACGATCGGTTGGCCTTTCGCAGCTGGCCCGAGAGTTCCAACGCCACATTCTGTATCCAATCTTTCTCGAGTTGACCTGGCTTTGACACAAATGCAGCCACAACGCCAAGAGCATTCACAGCGTCCAGGCGAGCGATTTCATTTTTCAGTCTGTCACGCAGCACGTTCAAAGCTGTCGTCCGCTTGCTTGCTGACAGGAGCTCGGCACCATGGGCGGTGAATGTGCGCGAGAGAAGAATTCCGAGAGCATGGACTGCTCGCTGCCGAACCTCGGCATCTGCATCGTTTGCTTGCGCACGGTCCAGAATAACGTCGTATAGTGCTTCAAGCTCACCCTTGTTTGCTAGACCTGCGTCTCGAGAACGTGGCGGGGTGATGGTCTTGACAAGCTCCTCCGACGTGCGTATTGCCTCGCTCGAGATCTTGTAGAACCGGTCGTGCACTGCTTTAGTGACAATGGAAACGATTTTGGACAGATAGTCTTGCAAGATAGAGGATGAATGGGTTTTCGCAATGTCGCTGATGAGCTTCAAAGCCGCAACACGTAGACTGCTGGACGTTGCCGAAGCTGAACCGCCCGTAGTGGCCAGAGAAGAGGACGTGACACCCGGACTAGCCGTCCTGACGGCATCAAGAACAGGTCCAATAACCTCGGGAAAGAACTCTGATAGGCCGCCGCGCTGCACCAGTATCAGATCGTCGAGCAGATTCACGACGGACTGCTTCGTGGGCACCGTCTTGCCCTTGAGCTGCCGTGCGCAGGCCTTGACGATGGCCGGTGTTAGACGTGACAAGTCAGCACGAGGACCGTTTGCGGGCACTTTCTCGAGAACGGGTGAAGTCAACCCCGGACTGGCCAAGGACTGAAGCGCGGCGTTCCCAGAACTGCTCTGTCGTCGCCTCTTTCTATGGTTGGGCGCCTGAATTGAGGCCACGCTATCTAAATCATTCAACGGCGTGTCTGTCAAATGGACACCCTCTCCCGTCTTCCGAATGAGGAGAGACAAGGTTGACAGCACTTCGAGCCGCACATTCTCTTCCCTTTCTTCGATGCGCTTGACCAGCTGTGGGGCCGTCTGACTGTACAGGACTCCGTTGTCGAGCAGATCTCCGCTGCCTCGAGTAGCAATGAGGGTGTACAGGCATTTGACAGCGCACCGCCGCACCTTCCAGCTCGCATCGTCGTCATCTTCGAAGCCATCATCACCGTCAAACTCGTCATCGTCATCGTTTGCATCGTCTTGGTCTACATCCATATCATCGTCCTCTTCGTCGGCCGTATAGTTCGGATCGTACTTCAAGTAACGTAGGGAGGACGAGATGACCTGCTCAGTAAAGCCTCGCATCTCTTGGGGACACGAAGCAAGAAATGCCTCCAACGATATCAATGCCGCTTCGTGAACTTCGTCGAATACTTGCCCGACATCTTCACCTTCGCTAACCCTATCAAGATGTCGGCTCAGCTCTTCCTCGGAAAGTGCCTGCAGAACAAACGGCGTTACGGTCGGTACGTAAGAGCCAATTCTTTGAGGTATCGATCTGGCCATGCTGCCGAGTATGGATATGTCAAGCCTTTTGGCTCCTGCAGGGGCGTTCGGCTGTGATAGCCTCGAAGCTAGTCTCCGGAACACCTCTGCCAGGTTTTGGTCTGAGAGATACACTGCCAACATGGACATGGCAACGACGGCCCTCTTTTTCAGAGCGGAAGAGGTGTCTGCAATCTCCAGAAGCTGCATGATTGTCTCTTGCATGGCCTCGATATCGGTCTGCTCAATCACAGGCCCGAAGCATCGCAGAATCTCGATCAGCACATCCATCGATTCAGGGTGCACATCCTTTCCTTGTCGCAGTATTCCATAGCGTAAAGAAACATGCTCTGGATCGAAGGTGGAAGCCACCGTGGCGTCAGCACGCACGCCCAGGAATCGTGCTATGACAACGCGATGGAGTGCTTCATATGATGCTTGGGATTCGCGGGTCGGGATGCCTCCAGGGCCAGGACGGGGAAGTGTCATGACGAGATTTCGTAGGGCCAAAGATGGCACAGCGTTGTCGGGAGAGTGCTGGGGCCTCATTGACATGATTCTGTCCATCATGGGCGCAAGCACTGCGGGCGACAACTTCTCGACGAGAGGCCCTATGCTGTCACGTCATTGTCAGTCTTTCGGAGGGACGATGTGTGTGTGCAAGCCTTGACGGACCATTTGACAGCAAGATTTTGCACCTCGCCGTTCTGATCATCGATCAGCTTGACGACGCCCTCCATCGTTTTAACACCGATGCTCCAGTCATTGGAGATAAAGTCGCGTTTAGCTCTGCTCAACAGTTCTTTCAAATCGTTCAAGGACATGAAACGAAAGTCCGGATCGGGGTCGTTGAGCTTCCCGATGATCTGCGAGAGGTTTGCCAGGGACACAGCAGCGGCAGTAGAGGTCGCCATGTTGACCAGCTAGCTATCTCTGCTCGAGACGGGATGCCGGTAAGTTGTGTGCGGTGCATGAATGGGTTGACAAGTTGGGGCAGCAGGTCGTAAGTCAGGGAAAGTAAAAGGACGACCAGATGGTCAAAGAGAAATATTATCGAGTGAAAGTGCTTAATTTGCCTCGCTTTTGTCAGTCTACCAACCGAATGCAGAGGAGCTGGGGAGAGGATGACAGTTTACGGGACGACGTGAACGTTGGCGGGGCGGTTTGAGGCCTAGCAGGTTACTGCAATGACGAGGCGGGGGGCGGTGGGAGCTTAGCAGTACTTTAGCTTAGGTAAGGGAGGTAATGCCCGCTAGCCAGCTCTCCGCGTCGTCACGTTGCTGCACTAGGTTCTGATAAACACTGACAGCTCCATTGTGAACTCCATTCGCGTGCCATCCTTAGGTCGCATCCCGGAGGCACCGCAAGCTGGGGGCAAAACTTAACTCTTGAGGCTGAGCGTGTGACTAGACTTCAGGAATCACAGGTGATAGATTGTGACACTCGACCTGGACAAGTAAAGTTTGACCTATCGCCCTGTGAGCATCAATTACATGTATTCTCATGGGTGTGACTACTAGTAGTAGGTAGGGGTCCAGAGGCCCTGTCTGAACTGTCAGCACTGCACAGTTTCCAACAGCCCCTCGGCTGCCCCGCCTCAACCTTTCTGGCAGCCAACGGCGTCCTTTTCCGTTCCTCACCATAACGTTGATTCCTCGAGAGCAGAGGACAGTGGCAACCCGTGAGATATCCGTCATCGATTCCAGAACTAACACTCATAATGGCGGAGCCGCAATCGACAAACTCGCCGTCTGGCGCGAATACAATCGCCGTTGGAACCCGCAAATCCCCCCTTGCTCTGGCGCAAACCGACATTGTCGTCTCGGGTCTTCAAGCCCTGTTCCCCAACCTGTCGCTCCCTGTTCACAGCATGACCACCACCGGCGACCGAGACCAGAACACTGCCCTGTACAACTTTGGCGGCAAGGGACTGTGGACGTCGCAGCTGGAAGAGAAGCTGGTCAATAAGGAGCTGGACATTGTGGTGCATTCGCTCAAGGATATGCCCACCGTGTTGCCGACGGGGTGTGTCCTGGGCTGTGTGATCAAGAGGGAGGACCCACGAGATGTCCTTGTCATTAAGAAAAGTTTGCAGGAGAAGCATGGTTGGAAGAGCTTGCGAGATTTGCCCGATGGAAGCTTCATTGGAACGAGCAGCATCCGCCGGATTGCTCAGCTCGCTCGTCGATATCCACAGCTGAGATTCAAAGACGTTCGAGGCAATATTCAGACTCGACTGGACAAACTAGAGAAGGACGAGGAGATGACGGCTATTGTTCTCGCAGCTGCGGGACTGATCAGGATAGACCTGGGACACCACATTTCTCAGTATCTAGATGAGGACAATGGCGGCATCCTCCACGCCGTGGGCCAGGGCGCTATCGGCGTAGAGTGCCGAGAAGGTGACACCAGAGTGCTGGATGCTCTAAGTCGTTTGCAAGATGAGAAGACAACGTTGGCGTGTTTGGCAGAGAGGAGCTTGATGAGAACCTTGGAAGGAGGCTGCAGTGTGCCCATCGGCGTTGAGACGCTGTGGACTGAAGGAAAATTGCGCCTGAAAGCGACTGTGGTCTCGGCCGATGGGAAAGAGGGCGTGGATACTGTGTTTTTAGAGTCTGTCGCCACACACGATGGTGCCGAAGAGCTGGGCAAACGGGCCGCCCAGGATCTCGTCAACCGCGGCGCAGACAAAATCTTGGATGTCATCAACGCCGCGCGACCTCTACCAGAGGCGTCAAAATAGAGCAATATGAGCCATCAGATGTAGCCGAAAGGACTCGGTTGTCGAGTCTTCCTACAACAGACTATATACTGCCGCTGATAAGAGCGGTTTCGACTGACCATGTATTCCCTACGTCGGGAGCCACGACTATCGATTTTACCAGCCGATTAAAGCCTTGCTTCATCAGCGCAACTGCTCTTTTTCACCAGGTTGAACTGTCCCCCGTCAACTGATATGCCGCGGTAAAATGCACTCAAGTCTACACGACTGGCGATCATGACCTGCACCCTAGCCTATTCTGAGGTGAAAGCCTTGTACGCCTCTTGATCCATTAGCTTGTCAAATTGCTTGGCCCCCTCCTCATCCACTTCGACCTTGACGATCCAGCCTCCTCCATTGCTATCATCCTCGGGCACCTTGTTAATCGTCGCGGGCTTCTCCTCCAACAGCACGTTGCCTTGAGCCACCCGGCATCGCACAGGCGCATTGATGTCGCTTGCGCTCTTGACGGACTCGACGGCGCCGATAGCGTCGCCTTGATCGATGAAGTCGCCGCTCGTCTCTGGAAGCTCGACGTAGACAACGTCACCGAGCTGCTCGGCAGCGTATTCCGAAATGCCAATGACGCCCGACTTGCGGTCGGCGGAGAGGTCGATCCATTCGTGGTCTTTGGTATATTTGCGAAGTAGGCCTGCGGCAGAGGCGAGATGCAGAGTCAGCTTTTGTGCCTTCGACACGAATGTCCTTATCGGAATTGCGTACTCATCCTCGACGTGGAAAACGGCCGCAAGGGTGATCGAGATGCCGCGGACACGGCCCGAGGCGCCAGCCGTAGCAGCGCAGGCCGAGCCATTCGCAACGTAGAGGCGATCGAAGCCATGATGACGAGTGCGCCGACAACGGGAAATGCAAGAGGGCCGGGGGAGATGGCGAAATGGCAATGGATGGAGAGACCCCGTTATCAGCAGACTCGGTGTCCGGGATGCAGGTTCTGGCAATGACGGAGGAACACGAGAAAAGTCTCAAGTGGCGTTGGGTGGGCTTTGCTCCCGCTCCGCTCCCTACTTAGTCATCGACTCTGGGACTCTTACATGTATACAAGTAAGGCGACCAGGACGAAGCCCATGTGTTATCTTGGTTGTAATCAAGCATATACAAGTGACCCAAAGGTAGCTTTTGTATGTATCGTGTAATCAAGTGGTTACTAGGAGTTCATCTCGAAGGTAGAGACGTCATGAGCCGCGTCGGAAGGGCATGGAGGGGTGTGCTGTGCCGAAGAATAGTGCCACTGCGCCGCTTTGAGGCGGTCTAATTTACCATCGCATAGGAGGCACTTTTACTTGCCACGCTATCGAGAGTTACTCACCAGAAGTCCCTTGGATATTTTACTAGAAGTGATATCAAAAAGACTACGTACGAGCGAGGGTTGGTGTACGTATGTTATTTATGCGAATTCCATCGTCCGTAAAGGACCATATCCGCAGGGACGGCTTCTCTGAAATTCCGATCCCGCCCTTTTTCGGGCTGCTGCCTCTGTGTGTAAGTCAA
>JADHZA010000476.1:0-16185 GCA_018831705.1 Torrubiellomyces zombiae | reverse complement strand
AGCGATCCGGAGTAGACGTGCCTGAGATGGCGGCCTCGCGCGCCTCGCGCTCCTGCTGCTCGAGGACCTCGGCGCGACGCTTGCGGAAGTCGGACAGGGCGACAAGACCGACTGTGTTGGTCGAGAGACGCTGGTGCGTCGTCTTATTTTGCGGCGCGAAGCGTGAGGCGGCCGGGTCGGACATGTCTGCTTGTCGTTGGCGTGTCTGACGAGAAGGAGTGCGGGAAGGGAGGGTTGGAGCTGCAATTCGAGATGTGGTTGATGATGCACAGTGTTGGATGCTAGCAAACACGCACTGTATGCTCTTCTCCCTTCTACTTGTAATAATACTCTTTGCCCTTCAGATGAGCATGAAGGGTCTGTCACAACATGTTCATGTCAACGACATCTACATGTCGTGCTACATACTCCGCCAGCCGACAGGTTTTCTTCAAGAATCAGACAAACTTCGAAAGCAGATTGCCATTTCACGAGCGTCGCCTATTACTAGTGACGCGACGAACCCCCCCTGTCAAGCGTATCACATTACCGCTTGCTCCGACGAAGTCGATGTCTTCTTGGAAGGATCACCATCATATACAAAAAGTCTTTGATTGATTTTGAAAGTCTTTGAATGGGAAGCATAAAGTGTACCCAAAGGTCTCAACACTTTTCAGCAGACCCCCTCCCTCTGCCTTATCGACGGCCATCCACATCATGATGGCCTCAGCTGGAGCTCACCCAAACACATCTCAGAGCGACGTGAGTCATCTCTAAGTTCCATTTGAGAAGTCGCAGCCTACAACACCCATGTCAAGCGCTCGCTTCTTGACACAAGAGTCAACCCTTTTCTTATTTGTTCTTCCGTCACTAGAGTAGAGCCAGGCGAGCAAAGCAGCAATCTGGGGCCTGTACGGAGTATGTCCATCAATCACCCCCCTGTCAGTGCTCCACCACCCCAGTTCTGAGAGCTGCATGTCTTGACAAAGAAAAAAACTGGTTACCCAAATGAGACAAAGCGCTGCTTGTCACTCATCTCATCTTGACGCCGTTTTTCTCCCTACTTCGTGTCACCATCGAAAACGTCAAACCAACTCACGGTGCAAAACAGATAACCAGCATGGTGTTTTCACGGGCGAGGTTTGCTCTAGAGAAAACAAAAGGCATATAACTGCTTTCGTCAGACTCTCATCATTCAATGTTGTTCTCTTTCTTCTCACCACACATCTCATCTCATTCTACCAAGCTGTTGAACACCTCACCAATATCTCCGGGTCGCAAGGGCGAAACACCTCGCCTTTCCGGCCATGGCTCCCTCAAGCTACGATCAGCAGCAGATCGAAGAATATGACTCCCACATGCATCTCCTCCGGCTAGGCCACCAGTCCCACCACGATGCTCACGAGATCCGAGCCACGCCCGTCTTTACCGAATCCGTCCGGCGCCACGGCAAAACCATGTCGACCAATTCACTCGTCCAGCAGTACGGTCTTCTCGGCGCCGACACCAACAAGCTCACCCGGACTCAGGGCGTGCTTAAGCCTTTACAGGATCCTCGTCTGTTCTACAACGTGTCCGCCCCTTCGAGTACCTTCATCTGCGGCAGCCAGGGCTCCGGGAAGAGCCACACACTGAGCTGTCTGCTGGAAAATTGCCTCTTCCGGTCTCCTGCGAATGAGCTCCCTCGTCCTCTCACAGGAATCGTGTTTCACTACGACACGTTCACGTCCGACTGGGGCGGGAAGCCGTGCGAAGCTGCCTATCTGTCCTCGAGGAAAGATGTCCAAGTGAGGGTGCTGTGTGCACCGACGAACGTGTTTCAGATCAAGGCGAGTGATATTCACCATCATGTGATATGAAAAGGCTAACACGCCGAAACAGAGGATATATAGCTGTTTGCCCAACGTTCATGTACAAGCACTACGTATCGACGAAAAGGAACTCACCACGCAACGCATGCAAGATCTCATGGCCGTCAGCTCTATCCAGGGCGGTGCTCTCCCTCTCTACATGCATGTAGTCACTCGCATCCTGAGGGATATGAGAATGAGCTCCAGGGGTGGCTCGCCGTTTAACTACCAACTTTTCAAGAGGATTCTGAACGATGAGAACCTGACGCCAGGTCAAATGGCACCTCTCCAGCAACGACTAGACACTCTGGAGAGCTTCATGGTGGAAAATCAGGTCAGCGATGGTGGGGGTCCAGGGAAGAAGAAGAAGAAGATGTTTGATGACAACCAAGCCGGCACCGACTGGGCGGGAGAGGTAAGACAACCCTTACCCCCTTCCCCTGTTGCAAATAAAGCTTTCGAGATACACAGCTAACATTCTTCATCTCCAAAAAGGCTGGCCAACTGACCATCATTGATCTGTCTTGTCCCTGCATCACCGCCGGATCCGCCTGCGCCCTATTCAACATCTGTCTTGCGCTGTTCCTCGAGAAGCAACACAGCTCAACCACAGGCCGTGTCATTGCCCTCGACGAAGCACATAAATACATGACCGACTCGTCCGAATGCCAGACGCTGACGGAATCACTGCTCACGACGATCCGTCTGCAGCGCCACCGCGGCGCTCGCGTCATCATCTCGACGCAAGAACCTACCATTTCTCCCAAGCTGCTTGATCTCTGCTCCGTCACCATCGTCCATCGGTTCACGTCGCCCGAGTGGCTGAGGAGCTTGAGCAGACACCTGGCCGGTGCGTCCGAGCTGAGACGGCGCATGGCGGAGATGACCTTGGCCGATCAGGACAAGGACGGCGGAGGGGTTTCGACCAAGAACGGCGATGAAATCGGAGACTTGTTCTCGGAGATTGTTGGTCTGAGAACCGGCGAGGCGTTGCTGTTTGCTCCGAGCGCTGTGGTCGATGTGAGACCCATGTATGACCAGGTCGAGGTGTCGGATGAAGAAGAGTCGGCGTCATCTGATGATGATGATGAGTCGGAACCGGAATCGCTCGTCAACGTGCGTCATAAGATTACGAGGTTGGGACACGGATTCCTCAAGGTTCTGATCAGGCAGCGCATCACTCAGGATGGGGGACGAAGTGTCATGGCGGGTTGATTGATTCGGTGGCTGGACATGTCGTAGAAACTGGCTCGTCTACATAGACCCGACTCTCTGGTAGAACACATTCAAGGCCTCCTGCATCAGGGCTTTGACCTTTTCAGCGCTGAGCTTCTCCCTGCGATCGAACGTATACAGCCCATTCGCCTCCTGCTCAATATCTGTTCTAGACATCTTGTCAGTTGTAGATTCTCACGGGGCGATTTCACAACACAACGGGGAACTCACAGCTGTGTATACACGAAAGCGCAGCAATGCGGTCCCTTGGTGACCGCCTTGACGAGCCTTTCCACCCTCGCCAGCAGGTCTTCAGAGTCGCTGGCCGTGGTGTAGCCCCAGTCGCGATCATTATCAGACGCACCGTCCTCCGCCTTGGAGGGAGCAATGTTGACGCCGCCGAATTCGGTACACATGATGGGCGCCCCGGGCTTGTGACATGTGCCGTCATCCTTGCCAGGTACGTCGGAGACAAACATGAGCCTACCGGCCTTTTTATCCATGATGGCGTCGATGCTGGCGCAGGTCTTCTCCAGCTCCGGGCCGTCACTGTAGTCATGAAAAGTAGAGAGGTCGGTGCAGACGTGCTCCCATCCGCAATTGTCATTGATGCTTCGTGTCGGGTCGAGCGTCCTGCGCAAAAGTTAGCGATCAGGTGTTTTGACTCCCTCTCTCTCTCGCACCTCGGAACCTACTTGGTCAGATAGTACAAGCTGCGAATATGATTGCGCTGCTCCAAGTCATCCTTGAGCGACGTGTAACCCCAACTTTCATTAACGGGGGTCCACGTCACGACACATGGGTGGTTGATGGCCAGCTTGACCGACTCTGTCCACTCCACGTTGAAGCGCTCGACGTACTCGGGGCTGAACTTGTACGCATTCGCCATCTCTCCCCAGACAAGGTAGCCGAGTCGATCAGCCCAGTAGTAGAAGGCAGGGTCCTCGACCTTTTGGTGCTTCCGACATCCATTGAAGCCCATCTTCTTGGCCAATTCGATGTCCGTCTTCAGGCTTTCCTGCATCGGCGGCGTCATGAACGTGTCTGGCCAGTAGCCCTGGTCGAGACAGAGTGCTTGAAAGTACGGCCTGCCGTTGAGGCGCCATAGGCCATCGCCACGAGCCCATTCGATGGATCGCATGCCCGTCGTCGTGTTGATTTCATCCAGTAGGTTTCCGGAGACTGAATCAATCAACTTGATGGAAATGTCGTACAGAAGTGGATGCTCCGGCGACCACAAGGCGATCCCGTTTCGCCAACAGATGTCGTTATCGAGCGGCGCGGACTTGAGTGTTTCCTGCGGCAACGTCATCCTCTTATTGCCATCCAGTGCCATGTTCAGCTCCAAGTCAACCGCATCTGCGTCTCGAGGCAGCCGAGCTGGCGCCGAGCTGGCAACGTGAAGACCAGCAAAACTGGCCGAAACCTCCACTGCGAGGGGCGAGGAAGCTCTTCGCCCGAGAACAGCAACACGACAGTGCAAGACGCCCGCGTCAATATCGTTGGGTCTGATGACCGTGCCGTGCGAGCTGTCGGCAATCCTTACCGGTGGGACAACCTCGAGCCACACAGATTGCCAAATGCCCCCGGAGGGAGTGTAGAAGATGCTCTCGGGCTTTGCGCCCCAGTACTGTTTCCCTCGTGGCTGTGTGAGGTCGTAGGCCGAGTCAAAGACGCGAACAGTCAATCGATGCGATGTTCTTCCCTCGACACCTACGTCGTCTGTGACGTCAATGTCAAACGGAACGTGACCGCCTCTGTGGTAGCCGACTGGATGTCCATCCACCCATACATTGGCCTCATAATCGACGGCGCCAAAACGAGCAAGAAGTCGGTGGCCAGCGGCCTTCTCATCAGCGTTGCGTACATCGTGAATGGTACGCTCGTACCAGATGACTTGGTGAACGCCGCGATCGTTGATGCCCGAAGCAGGGCATTGGAACACAAAAGGCACTTTGATGGATCGCTTGTGGCTGACGGAGGAGGCAGCGCTCTTTGCGAATGTGTTTCCCTCGAGCAGCTCCTGCGTGCCCGATGCGATGCGCTGCACGATGCTGTCGCTCTCGGTGTCTCTGCCCTGGCCTCCGGGTTCGGCCGCCCGCACGGCGACCTCAAGAGGTAGCCCGTGACGGGGCCATGCCGCGGCTAGTCCCTCATCGCCATCGTCGAATTGAAAGTCCCAGGCGCCGTCGAGGGATTGCCAGCGCAGATTGGCTCGTTCAAAGCCAGGACGAGGATACGGCTTGCCGGTGGTCTGAGCGGGCGTCGTCATTGCAGTGAGTCACTGTGAAGGGGCTCTCTGTTCTTAGGTACTAAAACGTAACGGTATCGCCAACGAGACAGGCGCTTTTCGAGCCTATTTGTTTGGGGGACTTGTTATCGTGCCTACCCTGTTCTGTACCTCGAGATGGACGTCTGAACAGGCTGAGCTCACTCGTCGTAAGGTTGCGGAGTGATTCGGTCAGGGATCACCGGTGACATGCGAAGGAGGCGTAACGCCACCGATGAAAGCCATCACAGAGCACGATTGCGACCGTCAAAGGACAGGAGCCGTGACAATTGCTGCCATGTTTGTATACACCGGTGCGTCTTCTATCAATCTCGAGCCGCATCAAATGTCCAGATTCATGATCAGATGGATTGAATCGTCGTGTCAGACACATGCGCCCTTCGTTAATACAGGGTAAGCAGCCGATTTCTATTAGGACGACGTCGGTCTCCGCTACGACGTGCATATAGCTGTGATATCTCTCCTCTGAATCCTCTTGAACCCTACTTATGCGCAAACAATTGTCATTTGAATACAAAACTGACGATTGCGATTTTGTCCGCAGCATGCACGTCTGTTCACTTTCAATTGGCAATCAAAGCTCACTTGGGCCAATGCTCAAATAGCTTCAGAGGATAGACCACAGAGAGTTTCACCAGCTTCAACGATGACTGCGGAGATATAGCCCATGCCGTTCAGAGCCCACGCCTCCCAATGGCGCTCCTCCCTGAACCATGTATTGCGTAGATCCAGGTAAAATGACGTTGTACACGCAGGCCATGTCAATGCGAAGCGGGCGTCGAGCTCAAGATCGTCACACAAACTGCCGTCCTGGTAGTCGATAAATGCCGCGGAAGACCGAGAGCAAGGGCCCGGCACGGGTGCATCTCGATGTCGACAAGCCTCAACCAAAACCAAGTCTGGCCGATTGGCCATGACTGTGGCCCTCAAAACATGTTATTGGATCGGCAGATGGTCAAGAAGAAGCAGTTTAGAGGGTTCGCACGCAAGGCCCAGGGGTCTTTCTTATCTCTTCCTTGCTGACTGGCACACTGGGTGCCTTACACATGTCTGTCTGTATATGGAACATCAAGGGTCAACCCAGCTATACAGTACTTACTTGCACATATGCATGTAGATACTTGTACTTGTACAATCGAACGGGGTGACGGGTTCACGGGGCGAGGCTTTAATTACCCACGTTTCTGCGAGCCAAGAGCAGATTACGTTGCCATTGAACGGGCCGTCATACGCGGCGCACCTACTTGTAGTACGTAATACTTGTATGTGGTTACCTGCTTGAAGGCAAGTAGTACTTTTTGAAGTTGTGAGGCCGCCCTCTCGACCCGCATTGAACTGGCCGGCGGTCGGTACCCACGCACCCACGGAAGCTGTCAAGGTGCGCCTGCCCGGCGACATCAGGGAGAGAAACCCAAGCACACATAATACACACAGGGAGAAAGAGAAAGAGAGAGAGAGAGAGAGAGACGGCACGAAGCACGGTGCAACGTCAATACCAAGTCGGCCAAGGCCGAAATAAAGCCATGTCCATGCAAGCTCGTCATCCAATGCTAGATTGATAACGAATGCGCCAATAATGGGCATTGGATGGCGCGGCCGGACAGGACGAGACAGACCATGTATGCACAATGCACGGCCAAGGAACCTCATTCGAGGTGCGCGTGTCGCACAGACCTACACATGGACATGCTTGTAAAGGGCGGTAAGGCAAAACATGTATGTATGTAGGTCCAGGCCCGGCGTTGTTTGCTGCGCAATCGAGTATTTCACCGAGGTCACAGCGATGGTGAGCTCGTCCCGCCTGCAGTTTCATACCACGTCAGCGTCAGCTCGCTGCCGCAGCGTTACAGGTATGCATGTGGGTGGTAAGTACTTGTAGGCGTGCATGCGAGGGAACGTGCCCGGCTCTATTCGTGCATGAGGATGCATAGAGGCGCGGCGGTAGAAAGGAAAAAGAGGTCGCGTTTGCGATTGGAAACGTCAGTTGGGGCGTGCTGGGTAGCCTAGACATGAGGCTTAGGAGGCCGGGTGGGAATTAGGAGCTGGAAAATAAAATTCAATGGCTCGGGTCAAGGTAGTGTGTACTCTTGGCGGCAATGGAAAAATAGGGCTGCGCCATGTAGAAGCTACCGAGTCCTTGGATGCGCCAGCGAAAATTTTAGCACCCCAGCATGCCCAGGTACGGAGTAATTATGTCTCTCTCAGAATTCTTCTCGAATCGCCGTCATCATCCGCTAGGCAGCCGAGGCCTGGGTTGGGTTACCTGAGTAAAAAACAAAATCATCTGTTTCTAATTTGTTCCCCCAGCAAGAAACGTTACCTACTCCTGCTCTTGCTTTTGAATTTTAACAAGGTTGTTCACGGGCTCAACGATGCGCACGGCGTGACACACCGACTTGACCTCGAGAACCGATGGACTTGCATATGATGAATTTTTTCTTCACCTTGGCCCATTGCTTGTCGGGCACGTTGGGTTAACAATGGCAACAACTAGTGCAATCTGCCACCGGCCTCTAGGCTCGGGCTAATCACCTTAGTTTCCTAATCTTATTCGTCATGTACTTTTTTTGTATGAGTGAATTGGAATTAAGGGCCAACGTTGCGGCCTTGAGCCTCAGATAAGGGTTTGGACTCTTCAAACATTTCGGCGAGACTGGGCATCTTCGGGCACTATCTACACATACCCAGGACTAGCCCGTCGGTGCCTTGGTATAGCGCCTACTCGGCCTCGATGCACCGGCTTTGTCTGCCTGATGTTGCCGAGGATGCTTCGCCCAGGGTCCTGCTGCATATACAGGTAATACATGCATACACAGCCCGCATGGGCGTCTTCTCAGCTTCTGGCGCCGTGCAGCTGCAGGGATTAGTACAACGTAGCAGACGAGAGGGATTCCCGTTATCCGATGCGGCTTGTTGGCCCAAAGTTTTCACGGGCCGAAGGGGCCTCCGTGTAATCCGTGCGCCGTTGTCGTGGACACGATCGCAGTGCGCCTCGATCGGTCGTCGTGGCCGTCTGAGAGGTAGCGACTGCCACCCTGTGGCGGATGCATCATCAGACTGACCGACTGTGTGCTCTGCACCTGGTGAATGCTCGTCGCCCATTCCATCGATTCGTCCTTGGATGGATGGCACTGTTGGGCCAATGGCGAAATGGCAAGTGTCGCCCGGCTCACAAGGGCAATACGAGCCAGAGCTCATCTCTCTGAAAGTTCAATTGACAGCTGCCGGTGCTCGGGCGATACCTGTCCTGGTCGCGTGGTATCGTGGAAACATCTGGGCTCCCACTTCGCGCGATTAGATCCAAATACTAGCGAAGGTCAGGTAAGGTAAGGTGAAGTGGGTGAGTACTAAGGTGGTGCCGGCAGACCACCATCGCCTACCTATTCTTAGCACGTTGCATCGGCCCTTGCTTTAACGAGGGCAGACAGACATTGACTTGTAGCAAATCCCATCTCGTCTGGGTCCGTATCGCGCCCACCACCCCTACAAGTGACCCTTGGCTTGCTTGCCGATTCATTCTCGGAAGACGGGGACGTCCTTTGACTTGGAATTTGCTGATATGACTTCATTGCCAGGATGACCCGACGATCTTCACGGAGATGAAAGGAGTTTTCAACGCAGCCCAGTCGGTCTTCGGGTCAAGAGGAATACCGCTGGAGCAACGTGCTTGGGACGTATGTAGCAATCGTGTTCGCATTTCGTCATCGATGTTTTTCTGATTGGACGCGGTTCTAGAGCGAGGTCGTGTGTGAGTAGATCAGGCCTCTTCTTGTCTTAGCTACACCGCCCGCAGTGGTGCCAGCCAGCCCATCAGCGTTGGTTGGGGCCACACCACGATGCGAGCCTCGGTCGCTTCTTACTTCTGCGGCGCAGCTCCGAAAGGATCTGCGGCTATGTCGTAACCTGTATGTGACTGGGCCCGTCGTATCGATCGTTCTTTCGCCCCCTCGTGAAGGTGATTGACACCCCATGGTGCTCTCAACGTGTCTCACATGTAGGGCTGCTGATGAACCGGAGAAGTATCAACCGTTTCGCGTGGGTATCCGACGCACTTGGGCACATGACTTGACAGCGGGCGGGCTCGTGGCTTGTTTTCCATTTTTCGTATGCTCGTACCGTATGTGCGTATCTGATGGACCAACCCTGGCCTGGCAAGCACGAGCACACCGTCAGCAGCAACCGTCGAAGCGCAGAGTGAACAGAAGCAACTAGTCGTTCTGGTAATTGGTCGACATGCCGTGTACGGAGTACAACAAAGTTTGCATCATCCCTAGGTACGCGATCAACATTAGGGTGCTGTTCAGACTCTCACTAATATGGAAGACCCTTGCACGTTGGATGCGTCACTCCTTCCCTGGCCTGGGATCTTCGTTGTCGTCCCGGGCAGGATCGATTTGTAGCATTGATCCTGGTTTCTGCCCGGCAAGGACGATGTAGGTAATTACATTTGACTACAAATCGCTTCTATGTAGGTGCTTACTGATGCTTCGGTAGCATTGCGTACTTACCCGTGCGGCCGTGCCACACCTCGCTCAATCGGACTGGGCTGGCCTGGCCTGGCATGGTTGCCTCCAATCTCGACCTCCGTCACCCCTTCTCCACTTCCCGCGCCCGTTGGTAGGCAAGAATACGAGGCCGGTGCTACGTGCCGTGCCTGGTGGATTGGATTGGCGAACAAGTTTTTTGTTTGCCCGTCATTTCATGGCTCTCTGATACCGCATTTTGCCCACTGCACACACTCAGACACGCACACACTGCTCTGCCCATGACGCTTGCCAAGGGCAGCTTTGCTCTCGGCCGTCTGCTCCGGCGGCTACGTTTCGTCAGCCCGGCCTTCCCGCCGTCCCCTCACCTCATCATCATGCCTTCCGCTTTCTATAAGAAGGCCCAGTGGCCCCCGACGATGCTGAGGTTTTTGTTCTGGCCATCACCACCTGCTCCTTAGATCCTCGAGTCCTTCACAAGACAACTTCCATTCTCTTTAGCCGACCCTCTTCGACGCGCACAGTCAAGCCCAACACCCCAACGCCAACATGCCCAACATGCTCGCTGCTCTGTTCGTCGCCGGCCTCGCCGTCGCTGCCCCCTCGGTCAAGAGGGACAGCGTGTGCACGGAGAAGTCCAAGACTCTCTCCGAGTGGACTGTCAAGGACTTCGACCTCCACGCTGAGTGGCTGTTCACCAACCCTGCCCACCAGAACTCGTGGGGCTACGTCAACTTCACGCTCGAGAACGCCGTGCTCGACCACAGCGTCACCTGCGAGGGCCGCTCCAACCAGCTGAGCGACTTCTTCTACGGCAACTTCCCCTACACCTGCTCCAAGACGGCTGGCGACTCTGAGGCCACCTTCACCTTCGCCCGCCCCACCAACGAGATCAAGATCAACCAGACGTGGCACTGCCCCGAGGACAACACCCGCTTCTCTGCCGAGGGTGGTGTCTCGCTGGACCTCAAGTGCGACACCAAGGAGTGGCAGAACCCCAAGTGGACCCCCGGCCAGTTCTACTCGACCAAGTTCCTGACCTGCGAGCACGTCACGGCCAAGGCCCCGGTCGACAAGATCTCGGCTGCCGCCTAGTCGGCCCCAGCCCTGCAACATTGATGCACGCTGCATTGTCCGCGACGCCCGTCAGAGCCGTCTCGGTTGTATTTGTGTCTGCGGAATAGGTCATGGCATCATCGGCTCACGGTTCTCCATTCCTACTTCTCTTTGTCTTGTTTTTATCACGCCACCTCGAACCAGCGAGAGGAAGTGGAGGACGGACAATGGAGATACCCTCGATAGACAGGGTCGGATTACTCGTTTTATAATTCTCTTCTTGGAAAGATTGACAATGTTTTATAAAAAGCGTTCATGGGGTCCAGTATATAGACTTTGGTGCATTCTTCAAGGCGCTTCCCTAAGTATCAGTAGCAATGCTATTACATGATGACTTAGCCACCTGTTTACCTGCCGCTTACTTGAACTTTCCTTTGCCAACACTAAGTGATGCATTGTCTGCTCTTCCGCGCCATGTGGTCTACATGCTCTCGGGATACAAGCCTGTGCTGATACAGTATCCCCTACATTTTCAGTGAGTGGCGTGACAACTCAGCAGGATGATATGAGCAGGCGACGTCAAGCACAATAGGCTCCACTGGCCATTGCTACTATTTGGCTGCCTGTCCCAGGGCGTTCGTACCCCATAAAGCTATAAGTCATTGGGCGCACAGTCCCCCAAACCTTTTTTCCGTAGCTCGAATGTTTTGCTTCGCTGGCGTCAAAGGAGGGGCGATGGCATCATTTTTCTCGACCCGCCACCGGACAATTTTAGATAGACTCTCTCACCACTCAGACGAATGATCCAGAAAGACTGTTCAATAGAAGATCAAATATATAATACATCAAAATGTCCCATCAAGTGCCAAAATCCCATCCCTTACCATCTTTCCCTCCGTCTGCTCTCCCCGTCCCAGCGCAGCAGGTGTCATGGCCCGCCTGTGGAATCGGCCGCAAGCCGGCGTCACTGAGGACACGGCCGTCAAGGCTGACCAAGTCGGTAGCGAGACTCCATCCATAAACCATGGCGTCGGTACGTCTTTCTTCCTTTTCCAATCTAATATTGGTCGGCAATCCAACGAGCAACAGGTCGTCTGGAAGCAGCACGCGAGAACAAGCGTCAGATCGGCATCCCATCCGCCTCGCTGCTCATCTTCAACCGCATCATCGGCACGGGCATCTTCGCCACCCCCGGCACCGTCTTCGCCCTATCCGGCAGCGTGGGCCTGTCTCTGATGATATGGCTCGTCGGTCTGGTGATCGCCGTCGCCGGCACAGCCGTGTACCTTGAGTTCGGCACCGGTCTTCCACGCAACGGCGGCGAGAAGAACTACCTTGAATTCGTGTACCGACGGCCACGCTTCCTCGTCACCGGCTTGTACACGGGCTATGTCGTCCTTCTCGGCTGGGCGGCGGGCAACTCCGTCATTTTCGGCGAGTACATCCTGCATGCGGCGCGGGTCGACGTCACCCGCTGGAACCAGCGAGCCATTGCCCTGGCCTGCTTGACGGCGGCGTTTGTCGTCCACGGCACGGCGCTGAAATGGGGCATTCGGCTGCAGAACTTCCTCGGCGTGCTGAAGATTCTGGTGATTGTTGTCATTGTCGTGTCGCCGCTGGCCAACCTGTCCAAGGTTCGGGAGGATGATAACTTCTCCCGGCCGTTTGAGGGGACGACAGGGAGTGCGTATGGCGTCGTGACGGCCTTGTACAACGTCATCTGGAGCTATGTCGGCTATAGTAATGCCAATTACGCCCTGAGCGAGACCAAGAACCCGGCTAGGACGCTGAGGGTGGCTGCTCCGCTGGCTCTTGGCACGATTGCTGTGCTGTACATGCTGGCGAATGTGGCGTACTTTGCGGGCGTGTCCAAGGAGGAGATTGTCGGATCCAAGAGGTTGGTCGCGGCGTCGCTGTTCCGAAACATGTTTGGCCAGTCGGCGGAACGAGCCTTGTCCGTCTTTGTGGCCCTGTCTGCGTTTGGAAACGTGCTCAGCGTCATCTTCTCCCAGGGACGGCTGGTGCAGGAGCTGGGACGGGAGGGCATCCTGCCTTTCTCTCGGTTCTGGGCGAGTAATCGACCCTTCAACGCACCCCTGGCTGGCCTCTTCGAGCATTGGCTCGTCACCGCTATCACAATTCTGGCACCGCCCGCAGGGGATGCCTATAACTTTATTCTCAAGTATGTGTGTCGTCGACTCCTGATCGTTTCCATGGGTTCTGCACTGGACTCGGTTTGTATGAAGAGGCACCGCTGATAAGAAGTTCATATGTAGTCTCATCTCCTACCCGCTCGCCATCATCAACGTGTTCGTTGCAGGCGCCCTGATACACCTCTACCGGAACCGTGAGGCTCGCAACTGGTATCCACCGATTAAAGCGACGCTGCCCGTTGCCATCTTCTTCCTTCTCAGCAACATCTATCTTGTCGTGGCCCCGTTCGTGCCTCCGGAAAAAGGTCAGAGTGTCTACGAAAGTCTGCCGTACTGGATACATTGCGTTGTTGGGTTCGGTGTTATATTTGCCGGCGGTCTGTACTGGCTCCTTTGGGCTATTGTCCTACCAAAGCTGGGCAAGTACGAGCTCGTGCAGGAGACCATGGTGGATGAAATTGATGGGTGGGAAAGGACTTATTTCACTACCAGACCCCGTAGGTAGTTGCATATTATCCATGAAGATGGCGAAAAGCAAATGTGGCTATGATTTGAGATGTGACGATACCTCCATGGAGCTAGCCTCATCGTCGCAATTGCTTAAAAATAATAGATGTGTATAGGAGCCACGTCGTCTAAGCCAAGAGGAAACAAGCATCAAATGGCAATGTAGAACCCGCAACCCAGATCGCAAGCCGCCCGCCGTCCGTCTTCGAGAATAGCAATGATCCAGAGGTCAAACGATGAAGCCGCCCCAAACACCTGTATGAATGAAATTATGCGCCGAGCCTGTCCTTTGATCTAGAAGCCCTCCGGTTCAGATATCTCTTCATCATCCCCCTTGGGGCTATCGCGCCGTGACAAGTCCTTGAGGCGTTTGCTCTTGGCCGAGTTACCGCGTCGATTGTTCATTTTTGTCTGGACGGAGCATTATGAGCTCGTTTCTCAGGACAGTGTGCCGCATATCATGGATGGGAGAAAGAAATACCTGAAATTCTTTGCGGGGATTGTTGGCAATCCTGAAGGTCCAGCCATTCCCTGCGCCGAGGAGAGACTTGACCAGCTGCTTGCATCGCTTTCATTCCCGCGCGCACGTCAGCTTTTCAGTCCCTTGGCTTGACATTGGAGCAATGAATGCTCAAGGTGCAACAGATACCTACCCGGAGAACAAAGCATATTGCGTCCATACGTTCTTGAAACGATCGGTAGGGTTCCTATCCTCCTTCCGAGCCGCACCAAAACGGTATTTGGGTGCAACCTTGTTGCGATTGTATTGCTGCTTCCTGCAAGATTATCGACCTGCGTCAGCAAGAATGAGGTGTGGCGACCAGAACGGAAACAGGGAATACCACTAATCCCCAGGAAAGCCACTCCGTCGTCTGATCGTTGAGCACTAGTCCTAAGATTTTTCGCTGCTGCTCATCTACGGACGGGAGAACATCCGCGAGCTCTTCGGATGTAGGCTGAAAGTTGTCCCATTCGTCTATATCATTGCGGCGCTGCGCAGCCCGGCGAAGCTTTTTGAGGATCGTCTTCTTCTCACGACGAGGGAAGACGCACTCCCATTCCACGATGTAGGTCCAGTCACTTATCGCATCAAATGTCTGTTGTACCATTACCATCTTTTTTTCTTCCGACGTAGGGAATGATTGATCCTGCCCGGGAACCGTACAATCCCTGGGTGGTTTCTGATGAAGTTCGTTAAGCTGGCGTAAAGACTCTGCGGCAGCGTCCATGCTCGAGAAGAGTGCCTGAAATTGCCTAGTTGGGGGTTTGAGATACTCCCGGTAGGTGCTTGACGCCTCTTCAGTGACGTCTGTTTCCTTTACAGATACCTTGACGATACGCTTCTTATCAATGTGCCGAAAGCCTTCAATTTCTTCCGCAACGTGGGAGCGCTTCCTGGACTTTAAGATAATTCTCGTGGGGGGTGAGGCTGTTTGCGGTTCTTCTTTGATCGATGGCTCGATCTCATCCACTCTCTGACTCGTAGATGGATTAATGATCGTCTGATGCGTGGAACTGGAGTTTTTTGGCGGAAGCGACTTGGGACGATCGATCGGATCATCCCCCAGAGCCAGGTTCAGATGATCGTTCGAATAAAAGCCCAGTGGATTTTGCACTTGCCACATGGGTAAAGCGAGCTCCTGATGACTGGGAGAAGATAATTCTGTCAGTCCGAGATCTTTTGACCACGAAAGTAATGTGTTGCAGTCTTAAAGAACATTGAAGTAAGCTTACCATAAGTGCTCGTCAAAGGCGATGTCTTGCCCTCCTTGGATGTTCGTAAATGAGTAGTCATCAATCGTGGCAAGGCAGAAGTCTCCGTGATGACGGCCATCGCCAGTTTCATTCCACGAAAAACTGTCGGTGGCAAAGGGTAGTTGGCTAAAACGATAAGCTACCGGGTCGTTGTATGCCATGACGGCAGCGGCGATGTTCAGTATTACGTAATATTTGGATGATTACCTTAGTAGACCGTGGCGGGAGGCTTGAACCGTGCAGCATTCTATACACCCGTAATGCACGGTGCAGCTAGGTGTAAGAGGTGCAGACCAGGTGCAGACTAGGTGTAAGAGATGTAAGGTGGGGCAAAAGACCGCGGCTACTAGCCGCAGCTAGTAACTATGAATTATAAAATAATACTAAAAGCAAGTACACGGTATAGCTTACCTTAGAAGATTGAAAAAATATAGCTACGATAGAAATTGAATACGGAGGCTTACGAGATTAAAGTCACGGGCAAATGCCCACTACGTCACATTGGATATTACAAGAGGTGGGCTTCTAAATTGAACACTATAAAGGCTATAGCTTGCTGGTAGCCAAAGGCCGATCCAGCAGCCAAAGGCGCGTGCTGTATATCTGTGTGTGCTGTGTGTTGTGTGCTGTGGTTGGTTGGTTGGTTGGTATTTCATTACGCCTTTCTAGAAACCCGTTAGGGTTACGCGGCGATCACGATCGTAAGGTTTTGGTCAGCTATGCTGACCGCCGTGCCACAGGCGCCTTACATCGTGATGTGTGTGGTTTAGGGCAGGGGCCCTACTAGGCTAAGAGGGCAATACTATAGAAGATATAGTATGTTATACCTCCTCGCAAAGTAGAGGCCGTTATAAGCTTATCTCTTATCGTTCGTTCAAGGCGTGTATGACTTCCTA
>JADHZA010000475.1:0-16258 GCA_018831705.1 Torrubiellomyces zombiae | reverse complement strand
CCAGCTACGAGGAACTCATCACCGACCTCAACAGGAGGATGGAGAAGGAAGGGTACAAGATTGTCAAGGCTCGATCACATCGGCGCAAGGTCGGCGGACCCAACGTATCCGGCAACGAGATAGTGCGTTGCGACCTTGTTTGCGACCGAGGTGGTAGACCATACAAGAGCGTGGCCACCAGACATAAAACATCCACCAAGAAGACAAATTGTCCGTGGAAAGCCAAGGCTGTAAATCGTAAGAGCTCCAACGGCTGGGTCTTGACCATTACCTGCGATCAGCACAATCACGATCCTGGAACGCCTGAGCCCGCAACTCCGCCAGCTTCTAGAGAACCCGAGCGGGAGGAGGCTGAGGACGCTCAAGGTAGGTACTGGACGAGCAGATTCACCAGATGGCGGTGGCCAACGTTTTCAATAGAAGAAACCCAGCTAGACCCTGATACATCGACCGCACTTCACCTGACTGGCATCACCGCATCCCGATTGCGCCTGACCGGAGACACGTTTCATCAACTTAAAACCGAGTATCGCAAGATGAGCCAAAGCGAACGTCTCAACACGTTGGCCGAATTCCAGCTCCGAATTGCGGCCATCTACGCGATTCAAAACGAAGATGCACAACGCCAGCGACGTCGCGAGGAGCAAGAAAAGCGCCACCGACAGATCGAGGAAGTGAAGAAGCAGACTGCAGCTCCGAAACAGCGCGCTCGTGCCCAAAGGAAGCCCGTGGTGTTGCCACAAGCGACCATGACTGGCTCGCAAGCGCAACCCCAGCGGCAGCCGCCTGCGGACGGGATGACGACCACGGCCCCGATGCCACCACAATCTTCATTGCAAGAACCGCATTTCCAGCTGGTGTCCGCACCCGAGGAGGTACCAGTGCCTATGACGGCTCTGAACATTCAACAGTTCAATCCCTTCGCTATGCAGCATAAGCGGCCTCGGATATAAGCCATGCCTACCGCTTTGCAGGAGATGTCTCGGTCTCGACACGTCTTGCGCACGCATCCAGAAACCTGCACTTTCTGCCACGTCAACAAACATCTCTACCTGTAATGTTTCCACGTTGATTCTAGCATCTTTGCTTCCAAGTCGGAGTTCCACAGCGCTTGTCGTGGTCTTTTTGGTGGGGCACAATCTTTGGTGCGGTGCCGCTCCGGACACGGTGAAACTTGCAGCTTGATTGGCCAGCGGGGACCACCGATGGAGCTCACCGCCTAAATTTTACCAGTTTTTTGCCAACCGCACCCCGCCACTACAATACTCGTACTCCAAGTCCAACATCGCTTCTATGCTCATTTGTCAGGAGACTGCAGAACTGCAAGCTTCGACATGGCGACGGTACTACCTCCGCCGTCAAAGAGGCAGAGGCGGGAACATCTCGAGAAGACAAGGGTGCAGCAAGATGTTTCAGCCGCAGCGATTGGTCCTGCCGGTTCGTTCAAGGCTCGTTTCCTGGACGGCGATGGCAATCAGGTGTGCGACGTCATCGAGGTCCCTCTTGCCGATGCGTCCGAAAAGAACCTTTCCCTCCTCCTAAATACCCTCTCTGGAAAGGTAAGGCCTTGATGGAACTGTCCCTCATTGTGGGCATCGAAGGCTGATGTTGAGACCAGGAGAAGGAAGAATATCTCCCGTATCGTTTCCGAATCCACATACCCGACACCGACATAATTGTCGATCAGTACCCTTCCGATCTGCTACAACTTCTGCAATCTCATGGCGTCGCGAATCCGTTCGAGACTACGGTCACCCTGACCGCTGAGCCCCAAGCCGTGTTCAAGGTCCAGGCCGTCACGCGAATGTCCCATAAGATCCCAGGCCATGGAGAAGCCATCCTTGCAGCACAGTTCAGTCCGGCTTCAAACACGAGACTCGCCACGGGGTCGGGAGACAAAACAGCGCGCATATGGGATACGGAAACGGGCACGCCAAAGTTTACGCTTTCGGGGCACTCGCACTGGGTTTTGTGCGTGGCCTGGTCGCCGGACGGCAGCCGCTTAGCAACTGGAAGCATGGACAAATCTGTGAGGCTCTGGGACCCTGCCACTGGGAAACCCGTGGGCTCAGGTCCTCTGACCGGCCACGTGAAATGGATAACAAATCTGGCCTGGGAACCATATCACCTATGGAAAGACGCAACACCACGATTGGCAAGCGCAAGTAAAGATGCGACCGTCCGGATATGGATCGCAAGCACGGGACGAGTAGACAATGTCTTGTCTGGACACAAGAGCTCCGTCAGCTGTATCCGCTGGGGCGGGACGGGACTGATTTATACGGGAAGTCATGATAAGACCGTCAAGGTGTGGGACGCGGACAAGGGAGCGCTGCTGCATACTCTATCGGCACATGCGCATTGGATCAACCACCTTGCCCTTTCAACAGACTTTGCACTTCGAACCGCGTTCTTCGACCACGAGGGTACGCCTGAGACGGAGGAGGAAAGGCGTGCCAAAGCAAAACAACGGTTCGAAAAGGCTGCCAAGGTGCAAGGACGCTTATCCGAGCGGCTCGTTTCTGCGAGCGACGACTTCACCATGTATCTTTGGGAGCCCTCGGAAGGGACAAAACCTGTGTCGCGAATGGTCGGACACCAAAAGCAGATCAACCATGTCACCTTTTCTCCAGACAATAGGCTCATCGCCAGCGCTGGCTGGGACAATCATACGAAGATCTGGAGCGCCAGGTACTGTAGCTCACCTTCTCAACACCTTGGCCACGTCAGAACTAACTCGGTGACAGGGACGGCAAGTTCATTGATACGTTGCGAGGTCATGTCGCGACCGTCTATCAGTGCGCCTTCTCGGCTGATTCGCGACTTCTCGTCACCGGTTCCAAAGATACAACGCTGAAGATATGGTCCATGTCGACACGCAAACTCCTTGTCGACCTTCCGGGAAACGATGAGGTGTATGCTGTTGATTGGGCTCCGGATGGCAAGAAAGTCGCGAGTGGGGGCAAGGATAAAGCGGTGCGACTTTGGCAGAACTAGGGGCGACAACAAAGAGCGAAGGTGTCGCCCCGGTGGTCCATGAAACTACGCCGGACGTCATGCCATGAATGATGTGCAATGAGATATGAGGACGTCTGCAAGCCCTTGTTTCTGTTACCCAAGCGATAGTTTGAGCAGCACGTTGTCACGAGTAAGGAAACCCAACGACCAGTCAAGAGAGGTCGAACTGTTGTGCGGTTGCTTGCGTCTTGATTTTCACCTAGGCGCTGCATACCAATGACAAGCCCCCATGGCGAAGCATCCAGGGTGGTTGATACGAGAGGATCCAATCACATTTTAATATGAACCGTTATGGAGAATTGTAGAGACTACATGAATGCTAGGTTCAAGCCACAAACGCCCTGTAGGCAGCAGAATATCAACGCTTGCGTGTCTGTATATCAGAGCCATGAAAAGCAGCGGGTAGGGCGGAACTAGCAGCACCACCCGTGTTTTCGATCCATTCGTGCCAGTATCAACAATTCACCGACCGACTGCCATGCAGACATTTTTGTTTCAGACACATAACCAGGACTGGTGGCCCTACCACCTGCTTGCGTGTGTGCAGGTATGACGTGGGGCGCCGACTGGCATCGCAAACGGAAAGCGGACACTGACATGAGGACAGCAGAACGATGCTGAGTGAATTCATGCGTTACAATGAATACAAGTGCTGATGGGATTAAAGAGCAATATTGTCGTTCAGTGTCGGAAACCCATGGGACGCTGCGGATGAGGTGGCATCGCATATGATGGCAGCGGATCCCATGACATTGACCTGCGGTGCGTCCCTACCCAAAGCATGCGAGTTCGACACTGTTGCATTCTGAACCCCTTGCGATGGACTGCTCCAGACCGACCAATGGATCGGCACGTGGGCGCCTGTCGGTGCCTGAACGGAGACAGCTTGGCTGTACTGATCATAACTGCGTTGATTATCTTAAGTCATCTTATGCGCAAATCGTGTAAGAACAAACGCAGGATTCTCGGGGCAAGTTATCGCCCGCTGTCACTCGATGATGATGGTACCTGTGACCCAGGATCTAATTACCTGAATGTCACTGCAGTAGCAGGCACGTAATCCTAGATCCATTAGACAAGCCATCTGTGGTATGCGCAAGTACAAGTACATCCCGACCTGTCATGCACGGCAGCAGACCCGACACTGGGTGACGGGTTTCTACCTGTTCATAAGAGCTGTATGGTATAAATTATTAGATCGCACGGTATGTGCATAGAGACGCACTTTGGTCGTCTCCGCAACCGAGGCATCCAATAAGAGATTCTGGCGGGCGAGGTCGCACTGAGCCGCGCCCTTCCTACATTGCCACCAACAAGGTTCAGCTCCGGGATCGACACAGGGAGAAGAGAGAATGAGGCAGCACTCTTGGCCCCAAGCTTCACGTCCCTTTTCCCCCCGTGGGGCATGGGCGGGAAGACACGGGAGACGAGGGTGGTGGTGGGTGACGGAGAAGCAACCCTCCCCGAGAAACCATGTGTGCCATGCTCCGAAGGGTCAGCCTCGAACTGGGGAAGGAAAAGCTTGAGAGGGCGGCTTTGGTTGGCCAGAGGGAGACCAAAGGTATCAACCGTGCAAAAGTTTCATGGGGGCTACAGGACGAAGGTGGGCAGCATGCTTTACGCCATCACGCACCGGTCCCAAAGTTTAAACGTGCCAGCACGCCTCCGGCCGTTGGGACCCGGATGAGTGTTGCGACCCTTGATGGCGCTTGTTCATCAATTTCTAGTCTTGTACATCAACTTGCTTGCTCGTGAGGTATCATGCTCAGAGCACGAGCGAAAAGAGAGGAAACAGGGATTTCCTTGTAGTAACTACATGCTTCTGATGGAAAACCGGATCGTACGTGAGAGCGACACCAGGGCAGACCGCCCGAATCGATCTCGAAACGTGGCGATGACATGCCTCGACGTCATTCGCGGACACATTTCCGTACGCGTGCGGTGTAGGTACAGACCTAGGTAGACTTGTATTGTATGTATGTACATAATGTACCAACACGAAAATGGGAAGCATGTTTTGGTGTTCCTTGTATGATTGGTGAGGATAATGCGGCTGCCGAGAGACTTGGCAATGTCCAAACACCATTTTTTCAGCGCCTTCTTCTTGGCGATTGGCCTGCTAATGCTGGGCGAGACCCGAAAAACGCACTGACCTTGTGCCAGATGCCTTGTTGCTAACGTGTATTTCGAATACTCCGTACGGCGACCTGCATGCCGTTGGGTGGGCGAGAACTCACCATGATTGGACGTGTGGCAGACGTCCGTTCGTGCTCTTCTTTGTTTGTCCAATACCTATGTAGGTAGGCCCATCAGCCCGTCTGACCACCCCGATATTGGTTGCCTTGTCGTGGTGAAGCCTTGGGAGCTGCATGTGTACAACTTTTCGATCCGTTACAGGGGCCACTCACGAGCCGCCGTCGCTGTATCGGGCTACTTGTGTAATTACGGGTTGTGTGACAGCTGGTGTGTCGCCGAGAAATGCAATGGCACGGGAGATGCATCTGTCCACATCGGACCTAGCTGGGTTTTCTTTTGCCATCGCGAGCTTGGCCCCCCCGGGCGAGGGGACCGTTCGCCGGAACCAAACTTTGCCTTCCCTCCCCCCCCTGTTTCCCAGTTTCCAGTCTTCGGATTTGTGCCGGTCCCCACGCTTTGGGCATAGCTGGCCAGCCCGACCGGGAACCGATTGATCCAAATTGCTGGGCCGTCTTCTCTTGGCCTGCCTTGCCTTTGAAAGAACGTCATCGCGTACTTTGATAGGATGTGCTGGTGATGACAGTCACACAGAGCACCTGCGCGTGTATGCTCTCCTGCCTTGTTATACATACTCGGCTGCTTACCTAGAGATGGGAGGCATTGCTCCGTTGTTGTATGTACATAGCCTTGATTACAGACAAGTAATCTGGGGGCGAGACAACCCACGCGTCGCGGACCAAAATCTCCTGCTTGCAATCAAGGATTCAACAGCGGTCCGGAGCGAACGCGCCCAACATGCTTCCTTCCATGGAAATCTCGATGGGCCGGCCCCATTCACCGACTGCGCGCCCTGGCTGGTGCGTGCTTTGGTGACAGCACAGCTATTACGTCACCCTTGGCGAATCGCCGCGGGTGAGTGACCAGCAGAGTGAAACAAAGGACGCTGTCCAAACGACTGTGAACGTGCTCCCTGTTGCCTCCAATGCAGTTGACGAGGCCACTGCATCGCCTGCCTGCCCCTGCAACTTTCGCGGCCTCTGATGGGAGCACCCATCGATTCGGAAAACATCAATGTTCTAAAAAGTTCTACATTACGCTACCGAGGCGTGGGAGCCTCCCACACCATGCATGTACCAGTACCACACATACCACGCCGTACCGTGCCACTACAGGTCCCAACCATTACGTACATGCCTGTGCAGCAGCAGCCGCAGCGGAAGCAGCATCAGTAGCAGCCCCCGCCCCGCCCGTGGCTTCTCGCCCATGGCACCTTGTTTCCCGGCTCTTGCCTTGCCCGCCCCTCCGCTTATTAACTGCTAAATACGTATCAATTGCTGGTAACACAGACAGACACCTTGACTCGACTTCCTGTTCCTGCCGACACCAAAACTTGCCGCTAAGCGCTTCCAAGCTTCAATCATCCCCCGTGTCGACGCGCACTCGTGCAACATCGAGCACTGCCACCGACGGAAACCTTCTACTCTGAAGAAAATTCCCTCGACGTCAACTGACCCTTTATTGAAACTCAACTCTCTTTGCCACTCTCGCCTCTTTCATAACACTTACGTCCTCAGTCAATTCCTTCTCTCGCCGGCCTCGTCCGCTCTCCGTCACACATGCACTTGCCATCAGTTGGAAAACATTATTTAGGGGTCAAGGAGAGTCATCGTGACCATCCGGTCTCTTCGTTCTACACCTTTGCCCTTCTATAACCGACTGTTTCACCCCGAGCCCTGTCAGCTACAGTCCAGCATGACCGTTTTCGTGTGCTCGCTGTAAGTATAACTACATTTTCTTTGAGTCCCGGTAACTATCAACTCGCCCTGTATCATACTGACAGTATCGATGCAAGGTTCTTGCCCAAGACGGTGCAGTTCAACCTACCAGGGACTCCATCAGGTCGAACCTTTGCGCGCCGCTATTCCAAGACGACGATCCCGCCGCCGCAGCAACCCGCGCCGCCACCAGTCGAGGTTCAGCCCAGTCTCTTCGCCCCGCAACCCGTCCTCACCCCTCCGCATACGCCTGTCAACGAGAGCGAGCCATCTGATTCCTTCGGCAACGAGGATGGACTTCGTGTCCAGTTCCCGCACGAGCTCGGCTCTCCCACCGATCAGAACTCCTATAGCTGGGGTTCCCGTGCGAACCAGCCCAAGTCGCGTGCCAACTCCCCGCCCCCGGCAGAGATCTTTGAGCAGAACCGCACCTTGCAGAAGGCCCGAGAGTTGGCTCGCCAGGGCATAGTGCAGCCCAAGTCGCATACCCGAAGCGACAGCCACGATCGGGTCTTCTCTTCTGCTCCCTGGAGCGTCATCGATGCCGACCAGGGGAACGGGGGTCTGCGCAATGCCGCCCAGGCTGCTCTGAGAGACGGCAAACTCGGCGAATACACCTGGGTAGGGACCTTGGGCATGCCTACCGACGCCTTGGAGGGCACGCAGCAGAAACAAGATATCGAGGACACTCTGGCCATGGATCACGAAATGTTGACTGTCTTCTGCTCCGACAAAGACTTTGACGGCCACTACGCCCATTTCTGCAAGCAGATCCTCTGGCCCGTCTTCCACTACCAGATCCCGGATAACCCCAAGAGCAAAGCGTACGAGGATCACTCCTGGAAGTACTATGTCAATGTCAACCAAGCATTCGCCGACAAGATTGTTCAGAATTGGAAGAAGGGCGATGTTGTTTGGATCCACGATTATCACCTTCTCCTCGTGCCTGGCATGATTCGTAAGAAGCTGCCCGATGCCAAGATTGGCTTCTTCCTCCATGTCGCATTTCCGTCTTCCGAAGTCTTTCGCTGCCTGGCTGTTCGAAAGCAGCTCTTGGAGGGCATGCTTGGCGCAAATCTCGTCGGCTTCCAGATTCAAGAATACACTCGGCACTTCTTGCAAACTTGCAGCAGAATTCTGAGCGTCGAGGCAACGCCGGATGGCATCGAGATGGAGGACCGTTTCGTCGACGTCATCAATACGGCCATCGGCATTGACCCCGTCAACCTGAGCAAGCACCGTGGAGAGCAAGATGTCCTGCGATGGCTGAAGATCCTCCAGGAACGTTACCAGGGCAAGAAACTCATTGTCGCGCGGGACAAGTTGGACCACGTCCGAGGCGTTCGCCAGAAGCTCCTGTCCTATGAGCTTTTCCTGAACCAGAACCCCCAGTGGCGTGAGAACACGGTGCTGATCCAGGTGGCTCTGTCCTCGAGCGAAAAGAGTGATCTGGACGCCACCGTATCCGACATTGTCACTCGCGTCAACTCGACGTGGGCGAATTTAGCCTATCAGCCGGTCGTCTACCTTCGACAGGATATTGACTATGCCCAGTATCTCGCGCTACTCACCATCGCCGACGTGTTGATGATAACGAGTCAACGCGAAGGCATGAATCTCACGTCGCACGAGTATCTGTTTTGCCAGGACGGCAGAATCTACCCGAATCAGAGGCATGGATCACTCATCCTATCCGAATTCACCGGGACCTCGTCATTGTTTGGTCGCAACGAGCTCTCCGTGAACCCTTGGGACTATCGCCAGTGCGCCGATGCCATCAAGCAGGCGCTGGAAATGGGCCCGGAGGAAAAGGCGAGACGCTGGGCAAAGCTGCACGAGTCAGTGGAACGGCACACCGGCTCCCACTGGTTCACCGAGCTTCTCTCCCACCTCGACCGAGCCTACGAGGAGCAGCTGAAGCGTGACCAGACGGCGGTGCCCCGACTGTCGGTGCAGGATGTCTCGGCAAAGTACCAAAAGTCCAGCCGCCGCCTGTTCATACTCGACTACGAGGGTACGCTAGTGAGCTGGGGTCCGGTCAACCAGATCATCCCCGTTAGCCCCCAGAGAACGCTAGATGTCTTGAACGAGCTGCTCTTGGATCAGCGCAATACCGTCTACGTCATGTCTGGCCGGCGACCGGAGGAGCTGGACAGTGTATTCCGTCGTGTTCCGGGCCTGGGGCTTATTGCCGAAAACGGATGTTTCATCAAGGACTGCGGATCCAACGAATGGACCGAGATGTCGGATAATTCCAAGATTGGCGACTGGAAGAAGTCAGTCAAGGAGATTCTCAAGTACTACCTGGAACGGACACCGGGGGCGGTCATCGAGGAGCGACACTGCAGCCTGCTGTTCCACTACGACGGTGCCGAGGACAAGGAGGCAGCCTTGCGACTGGCGCCCGAGTGTGCCAGCCACGTCAATGACTCTTGCGAATCGCAAAGAGTGCACGCTGTTCTCATGGACGGAACCATCTTTGTCGAGCCGCTGGACTGGACCAAGAGCACTGCCTCTCAGAAAGCGTTTGAGAAGCTCAACAGCGCGAATGGCGGGAATGTGGACTTTTTGACGGTCATTGGCGACGGGCGCGAGGACGAAAAAGTATTCAAGTGGGCCAACAAGTTGAGAAAGGGGCAGCTGGTGGAAAATGTGGTCACCGTCAGTCTCGGCAACCGAAGCACGGAAGCAACAGCCACCCTGACTCAGGGAGTAAGCGGTATGTCGCCTTTCTGTCCGATCTTTGCGATGCTTTACTGACGCGAGCAATGCAGGTGTCCTCACATGTCTGCAGCGTCTAACGTACCTCTCCTGATGAGAGGGCCAGACGGGGAGGTTGAATGCGCGAAATGAGTTCACATTGCATGGCGTTTGGGTGGGCTACTGGGAGTTTGCTTGATGACCGAAGAACGAAAGGGCCCGTCAGCCGGCATGAAACCCCCATGCATTATGGACCAAAAAGAAGAAAAGCAGGGACGGAACGCATATGGGATATGGGGCGGCTGTAACCGAAACTAAGAATGACGATGGTATGTCGACCTCGCGGTCGAAGTTGGTCGAGACGCCGTGTTTGACACGGTGTGATGAGCTAAAATGGGTCATGATCTCTATTTTGTTCGCTACGCATATTTCTATTGCATCCTAGAATTCTCTCCACTAGACATGGACTCTACACAGCCAGTGTGATATGAAGTCTACATCACCCAGCTTTTCATTTCCTCCCCGAATCGACTGCATCTTCTGCGACTGCGGTCAAGGTTGACTATGTCTAGGGTCATTTGTGATAAGATTCCCTCTTCACTCGCTTACCGTCGGGCCATCCTTCACCAATGAGTGTGGTAAGAGAGCCGTCACAAGGGGCGTCAATAAAGGACCTCGAAGACGGACTACCTTCCTCATCAAGCATGTATCGTAAGCCGGCCCCGGCGCAGAAGAAAGTCTGTTGAAACATGTTCTAGATGAAGCATCTTGGTCTTTGATTTATCAGCATCGTGACTCGGCGGCATGGTGATATCCTTGGTGTTAGTTGGCTACGTAGCGGTGCGGTAAGACACAATGCGAGAGAATGAGAAACTGCATGCCCCCGCATTCCCGACATCGGCGGCCCGGGGTGTGACCACTGACGGCCCAGCGATTTATCTCTACCTACTTAAAACGTCAGCCCATCTCGTTCGTGGAGATCAAGCCACAACACCCTCGCCAGTTTCCAATTCCACTTGCTTGCGCCCAGAGATCCCCACGCAGGCTATTCAGCAACAGGTTTGACAGCGGCAGTCATGCCGGGCTACTTCCCCCCTCCAACCGACACCATCGACTGGTCCGACGTGGGCTTCAAGGTCCGCGAAGGTACGTGCCCGCCCTCCCTCGTATCTACCTATCTACCCATTCACTAACCATTCTTCGCTAGTCAACGGCCACATCGAGGCCACCTACTCCGTCAAGACGGGCCAATGGAGCGACCTCGAACTCGTCGCCGACCCCGTGCTGCATATCCACGGCATGGCACCAGCGCTCAACTACGGCCAACAAGCGTACGAGGGGTTGAAAGCGTTCCGCTCGCCCAACGACAAGGCCATCTCTATTTTCCGCCCGGACCGGAACGCCGCTCGTCTACAGCACTCCGCCGAGGTGGCGTCGATGCCAGCTGTGCCCATCGACATGTTCATCCAGGCGTGTCGGACGGTGGTGGCGGCCAACGCGGAGTTCGTGCCTCCCCATGCGACAGGGGCAGCGATGTACCTGCGTCCGATCCTGTTCGGGTCGAGCGCGCAGCTGGGGCTGGATCCGCCCGAGGAGTACAAGTTTGTGGTGTTTGCGATCCCGACGGGCGTGTACCATGGCACGCAGCCGGTGAAGGCGCTGGTGCTGGACGAGTTTGATCGCACGGCGCCGAGGGGCACGGGGAACGCCAAGATCGGCGGGAACTATGCGCCCGTGCTGAAGTGGAGTGGTAAGGCGAAGCGCGAGGGCTATGGCATTACGCTCCATCTGGATAGCTTGACGCATGAGGAGATTGATGAGTTTAGCACGAGTGGCTTTATTGGTGCCAAGTTTGATGATGATAATGGGGTTACGCTTGTGGTGCCGGACTCGGAGTGCGTCATTGATAGTGTTACGAGCGATAGTGTTCAGGAGATTGCGCGCAGCTGGGGGTGGAGGGTGGAGAAGAGGCGCATCCCGTACAGCGAGCTTCCTTCTTTCAATGAGGTGTTTGCAGCGGGAACGGCTGCTGCCCTCGTTCCTATTCGGAGTATCACGAGACGTCGGACACCGGGTCGAGAGACGCTTCCGACGGACAGCCCGCGGGTGAACTCGGATGCTGAGAGCGAGACGGTCACGTACATCAAGGATGGGCAGAACGAGGCTGGATCGACCTGTCTGAAGCTGTTGACGCATTTGAAGGGCATCCAGCTGGGCAAGGTGAAGGATGAGTTTGGTTGGCTGACTCCGGTACGGGTCGATGAAGACGGCTTCTTGGAGGTATGACCATGACTGCAGGACAAAAGTGCATCATCATGTTGGTGGGCCACATGGGACATGTACGGTAGATGTTTAGGCGCTCGCATCCAACGTGCTGCACAGTTCTAAACAATTCCATTCCATACGAAGCGAAACAAAGACCTAACGACAGGCATTTCAGGTGTTCCTGGCGCGCAATAGTTGCCCTCCATCCACGCCCAGCATGAGAGCATCATCCTCCGATCTAGCGAATCCGCTTGTACGCATTAATGGCCTGTAAGAACCACGTGTCGATGGGCTTAGCCAAGAGCCTAGCAGTTTCCAGCAAGGAGTCGGGCACCTTTTGCAGTATGGCGGCGCTGAAGTCGCTCGAGGCCTGCCTTTGAAAGTTCAAGTTGATGAGGACCGCGGGGCTCACGATAAGCAGTTTGTCAAACTTGGGCTTGGCGTCGATGATGGCCTGCAGCGTCGAGTTGACGGCGTTGGAGAGACCTCTGGTCGCTCCCACCAGCTCGACGGCTTGTTCTACTGTCAATATCGAACTGTTTTTGGCCGTCGCGGTTCCTTGCTTGATATCGTTGAGGAGTTTCGTCGAATGCGTCAGGATGGGGATCAGTGCCCCTATGTTGGTGTCGTGGTAGCTGCTAACGAGGGTCTTGAGCTCCGTCATGGTGTTTTGCACGGTCTGCATGGCCGCCTGAATGGGAAAGGCCGCGAGGACGGGGTAGGCGAGGGAGAGGGAGACGCCGAGAAGAGTGGAGAGAAGCATGATGCTGTTGGTAATGTATGATGTATGATGTATGCTGTATAATTGAACGAATGACGATGTTGAGCTTTTAGTCAAGAAGTTCCAAAATCTATCGATTCTCTGAGCCGTGAGATGATGTCTGGAGAGAAGGGGAGTCGAGGTGGATGGGCGACGAGGTCTTTTTGTATCGAGGCCCGAGTGGAAGGCTCAACGGTCGGAGAGGCGTGGTAATTGCCCCCATGGAGAAGATGCAGCTTTTCAACCCCCATCGCAATTGCCGGGGGGGACAGGTCCGGTTGGAATCAAGGCATGTGGTGTGGTTTCTCTCCTTCCTCGTCCGTGACCTTTGGGAGCTCTATTTGCAAGCTAAATTTGGCGCTAGGTGATGCACACCATGGCTCTTTACCCTTCCCAGCATAGAGCTACATAGGCGTTCTTCCCCACGCAAGGTGGTGATGGGGCCTTCAGGGGACTGGGAGACTGATTTGGTGAGATGGTGGTTGACCCTGGTTCCGCCAACAGTTGCCTACCTAATCGGGAGGGTGACGATGGTGGATGGGTCCGGGGTACGACAGCCCACGGCACTCAAAGCAGAAAGCTTGAAAGCTGCAGCCCATCTCCACATGTACGTACGAGGCCAACCCACTGGATCAGACATGAATGACATGGCTCGTCAAGCTGGCCCACCCCTACGGAGCAGTGTTGGATTCCCCCAGCGTGTCAAACACCTTCAAACTACCTCTTGACAGGGTCCATCTGATAGCGATGGCCAGGGTGGAGAGTTGAAGGTCCCGATTGCGTGGCGCACAATCAGAGTCGGTACAACAGAAAATGATACAGGGAATAGCAGATTGTAGACGATACGTGCTCAAGGCATATCTAGTTCCACTCGTAACATCATGGACCTGCATCAAGGAATGAAAGCCTGGGGGCTGGTCGGACATGTAACAATCTCAATTACCGAGTCGGCATATAGGTAAGAAGTTATAGGCGTACGAGGTCCCTGCCTTATGCGGCACCGGCGCCACGGCTGCCCTCTCAGTAGTACCGACATTTTCGGATATTCTTCATGTAAAACCCCCGGCCGATTCACCTCCTCCTTTCAATATCATTCCTTCAGCCCTACGACATCAAGCTTGCCTGTATGTCGCGTCGGCGAAAACAAGCAGCGACATCGTAGACTATAGCGTCGCCAACCTGATGCCTTTTGTTCGTCCATCATCCCTGAATCCCCCTACACTCGGCGCGACCATGGACCTGGGAAGCTCGTCCACCTGCTCGACCGCCTTCGCCATCGGCCTGGCTCTACACCTGGCCATCTTCCGTCACAAAGATTGGAACTCCTACCCTCTGGAGCTGCTCACCACCGCCCTCGGCATCCATGGATCCCTTACCTGTGCGGCTCACAAGCTTGCGCCCATTCCCTTGCCCATTGTCCCAGCTGCCTACTTGGCCTTGCGGCCGATCCTCGCCCTGTTTCTGGGCATATGCTGCAGCATGCTCATAGGTCGCCTCTTCCTGAACCGTCTGAATCGCTTTCCCGGGCCCTTCTGGGCCAAGCTGACCAGCATTTGTGCCACCTGGCTCATCGCGAGGGACTTTAGGCCTTTTATACCTGTCAAATCTCTCCATGAGAAATACGGACCCATCGTTCGTCTGGGTACGTGCCTCGAATTCATCTGATTCTCACAAGCAAGCTCAGTACTCGTGTCACTAGGCCCGTTCGAGCTGTCCATCACCGACCCTGACGCCTTTGCCGCCATTTATGAGGGCAGGTCGCCGTGTGCCAAAGGGCCGTGGTATGGCATGGAGCATCCGTCTTATTCCGTTCATACCTGTCGCGACGCAGCAGAGCACGCGGTGAGGCGCAAAGCGTGGGACAAGGCCTTGGGGTCCAAAGGTTTGTTCTCAAGAATAGGCATTATCCGCCGACTTGTGGACTGACTCTGGGTTCATCAGCTCTTCACAGTTATGAGCCGCGAGTGAAGATGTTCAACGACATGGTCCTTGCTCAAATCCAGTCATCCGATGGCAAGCCTGTAGACGTGTCGGGACTGTTCAACCGATACAGCTACGACATCATGGGCGACGTTGGGTTCGGACTCTCCTTCGATTGTTTGAAGTCGGGCAAATTACCATGGAGTGCGCAGGCCGCCCACGACTCCATGCTGGTCGTCATCGCTATCAAACACATGCCTTGGATCGGTCCCTTGACAGTCAGAGTCCCCGGCCTCGACTACTTTTATCGCAAGCAACAGCAAGCGTGCCGCGAAATGCTGAAGCAGTCAGTCGAGGTGAGGGATCGAAATGCCCCCCCCCCCCCCCCCCTTCCCCCCTTCTTCGTGCGACCTTCGAGAGGCGGAGTGGCTAAGGATCTGCAGGATAACACGACAGAGCCGCATGCTTTCACATGGGTCTTGGAACAGTTTGAAGCTGGCGACAAGTCCGAAATGGCCCAGAGGAAGCTCCTCTCCGACGTCATACTCATGATCGTTGCCGGCAGGTCAGACTCTCCTCCCAAGAGCCTAACACTTTCTCATTCTAACGCACGCGAGTAGCGATACAACAGCCAGCGCCCTCTGCAGCTTATTTGTGCTGCTGGCTCACAACAAGAACAAGCGTAACAAGCTACAAGCAGAGCTTGACGCATGCGAGGCCGAGAGCAACGGCGTCGTGGACAACAGCAAACTCTCCAAACTCGAATACCTCCAGGCATGCATAGATGAGGCGATGCGACTCTACCCGCCCGTTCCATCCGGCTTGCAGCGCATAGCGCCCGAGGAAGGACTCCAATGGAAGGATGTCTTCATCCCCGGCGGCACCGTGTTGACCATGCCGGCGTACGCCATGTATCGCGGTGAGCAATACACTCTGTTGGAAACGAATCAAATTGATCCGCAGTTGACTCACACGCCTCCAGATGAGGGAAACTTTCCGCAAGCAAACGCCTTTATCCCCGAGCGATGGACCACGCAGCCCGAGCTCGCCCGTCACAAGGCCATCTACGCGCCATTCTCAGTAGGTATGTATCGAAACGAAAACGAATACCTGTTTATGGATGAGAAACATGCTCATATATTCCGTACCAGGTCGATACGGCTGTGCCGGGAAAGCGCTGGGCCTGATGGAGCTTCGTCTTTTCACGTACGCCATGCTGACCAAGTTCGACGTTGCTCTTGCCCCGGGCTTCAGTCTCGCGGAGTACGATGCCGGGCTGCGAGATGGCTTTACCTTGGTCCCGTCCAAGCTGGATCTGGTTTTCACTCCGAGGACATCGAATCCTGTTATATGATGGACGTCAGGTGCCTGCGAAGACCAGCCTTGACTTGAAAGATACAGGAGTGGCTGGGCGGATGGAGAAGTAGATGGAGTCATGAGACGGGAGGCGAACAAGGCGCATTTGTGACTGGTGCAGTAGCCGCACTTTTCGAACAACATAGATTATAGTCCATATTAACATTTAGCCCAATTCTTCCCATTATGACAATCATGGCTCTCCCACTCGGTGCCAACACAGCAAGACTCTAGTTTCCCAGCAGAAGCACCTCTAGCCGATCTACAA
>JADHZA010000474.1:0-16298 GCA_018831705.1 Torrubiellomyces zombiae | reverse complement strand
CATCAGCGATGATGGGAAGCTTTCGCCCTGGTATGAACGGATGAACGGCGCTCTTGCCGACGAGGTGCTTATATCGCTCGTCCTTGGGATGAACTGCAATGCCTGTGTCGCCGAGCATGGTCTCAATTCGAGTAGTGGCCACCTCTAGCGTGTCATTTGATCCTTCAACTGGGTATTTGAAATGAACAATGACACCAAATTCGACCTTCTTCTGATAACCAGGTACATCGAGCAGTGTCCGTCCTGTTAGCTCCTTGTTGTCCACTTCAAGATTAGACAATGCCGTGTTGAGATGAGTACACCAGTTGACGAGGCGGTTGGCCCTGTATATGATGCCCTCCTCGTGTAATTGGACAAAGGTGTCGGCCACAGCAGCGGACAAATTGGCATCCATGGTGAAAGCCTCTCGACTCCAGTCAAATGAGCCACCCATTTTCGTCAGCGCCTTGTTGATCCGCTTGTGATAGTCTTCCTTCCACGCCCAGACGGTGGCGATGAACTTTTCTCGGCCGAGGTCATGTCGCGTCTTCTGCTCTCGCCTCCACAACATATTCTCAACTACGCTCTGCGTCGAGATGCCAGCATGATCACAGCCAGGAACCCAAAGTGTGGTCTTTCCGTTCATTCGACTCCAGCGTATCATAACATCTTGGAGCGAGTCGCCAAGAGCGTGGCCCATGTGGAGAGAACCGGTAACATTCGGGGGAGGGTGGACAATGACGAAGCTTCCGGCGTCCTTGACGGAGCCGTCTGCTTTGAACTCGGGTTTGAAAAGGCCCTCTTTCTCCCACCATTCGTACCAGGCTGATTCGACGGCAATGGGATCGTAGGCCTTGAAGTTCGGGTGATCGAATGGGTGGACGCGCTTCTTTTCGCCGGCCGGTGTCTCTTCGACGTACTCCGGGATGACCTCTTCCACTTTCTTTTCCTTCGTCTTCTTCTCTTTTCCGGCATTGGCCGCCAACTGCGCAGCCTTTGCCTTCTTGGCTTCCAGCTTGGCGGCCTTTTCTGCCTTTTTGCGCTCTTTCTCTACTGCTCGCATGTTGCGATCAGCAATGCAACTTGAAAGGGACAAGAACCATTTCCATTTCACCTTACATTCCTTCTCAGTCTTTGGCTTGGGAGCGCCTGCGGCGGCTGAGGTGGTTCCGCTATCAGCCCCGGCATCGTGGATCCCGGTGTTGCTGGCTCTCGATGCGTCCGCGATGTTCTGCTTAGTATCGGCTGAGATCGATGGTGGCTTGCCCGTGATATCTTCTAACCCTTCGCTCGCCCCGACTATTTGGGAGAGCTCGTCAGTTTCGAATGCGTGAGTACGTTTCGGCTCAGGGACATACTGGGGTTTCCTCGCCCGCTATTGGTGGCCATGGCAGCAAGTGTGGTTGCGCTCAGTGGCCGTCTAGGAGAGACAGACCGCACACCAATTGCACGAACCGCGAGTCTGAACGTCGTGCTGAACGCTTGTAGCTGAAGCCCGGTATGAATGGGCTTCCTGCTGGGTCATGCGAGGGGGGAAAAGAGTTGCAATTTGTACCCGGCAGGTTGACTCAGTCTTTAAATTTGAGTCACAATAAGAGGGAGGCACTTAGCAATGACTCCCCACCGGGAAGCTCTCTGAGGTGGGATGAAGAGGGGCGCACGGACCCGGCCTGGCAGACCCTGTGGCGGTGTTGCATTCGTGGGTTGTCGCTCTAGCCACCCATGGACCTACCAGCCACAGAGCAATGTCCCCTGTTGAGAGAGACAGTATGGTAATTACTTGTTTTGTAATAAGCGGCCGAAACGTGCCATCTACATGATATATGTCGTCCTTTCTGGAGATGACGGAGTTTCAAATCATATTTGAAAACATTGGTAGTGACTGTCAAGTCTCTTCCATCTAAGCATGACGGCTCGGTTTTGTTCGGCCGCTGCTATTCGAACTGCTTCCGCGCCAAAGCTATTCACAAGGCGACCTCTATCCTCACTCAATACTAACAGCGAGCACAGCAGATTAACTTGTTTCCTGCCATCGAGTTCACTGGTAGGCGACGCTCCTACAGTTTTGAAGAAGAAAAAGCGCAGTAGAGGAATTGACTCTGGATAGAATAGTCCCGCAATATTCAGCAAGCTCAAGAAGGAGCTCGACATACGCCGTTCGCCGCAGTATGATGCCGCTGTCGTCTTAGTGACGCCTTCATTGGCGAAGCACCTCGACAACCAGAATTATGTCACCGAATTGGTCAAAGTACTCTCTGCACCTATCAGGCCAGCCAATTTCCACCTATTATGTGCTGTGGTCGATGAGGTGGCACATCCGTCAGCAAAGAGCCATCATTCCCACGCCGTATCCGTCCTCCGCGGCACGGTTGACTCTATGCTGCCTGGACTATGGGAACCACCTTCAAATAAGTCAAAAGAGGACGCAGATATTGTTGCAGCACTCAATTTTGGGATTGGAAACCCTTCCATCACGCTCCCCCTGGCCGGGACCACGTTTCAGAACAATAGGACGTCTACCCTGATAGCCTCTTTATATGATACGGCAGGAAGTGAGACGAAGCTATTGCGGTGCACCGAGAAGCACTCACAACGTGTAGAACTCCCATTGAGAAAGAAAATCACGTCTATCGCAGATCTAGGGGTATGGGCTCCACTTACACCAGTGACTCATGCTCGAGTCGTCACCGAGAGCTTCGGCAACATTGTCCGAGGCGTCGAAGTCAATGGCGAAAGCATTCCGGCGTCTACAGAACTCGAAGCCTCCGTCAATTCCATGTTCGAGGATGAAACTCTATTACAGACGACAGCTGGTCCTCCTGGTATCTGGGCGTTCGTCATGCCAAAGTCAACGGGGCCAGAAGGGACTCGCAACGTCGCGCCTGATCCTGACAGGTACCAGAAAGGGCATTCTTCACAGTCGCACCATGGAAGCGTGGCTCAATACATACAAGATGGATTTCGATCCGGTGGCCGCCTCTTTCAAATATGTATGAATCCTCACAAATCCCTATAAGAAAGAAATACTAACATGAACACAGTGAGTGGGGGCGGCGGATGGGGAGCCAAGAAGGGCCTACTCTCTCTTGATCCGCAACAGACTCACTTTGCCCGTTCAGAAGAGGAAGACATGGAGAGGTTTATTCAAACCATGAACAATTCAGGCTTCGCACCTACTGGATCCACGATTCAGTTCTTCACTCCGACAGCAGCCAGCCCAGGGCCGGTGGCTTCAGACGCAAAAGGGGTCACTTTAGGCGTCACCCCTGGTACGGGCGCTGTTGTAAAGACAACCAAGGCGGATTCAATATCCATTTTGCATGACCATTTTGGTGCACTATCCAGCCAAGGCATCTACGTAGCCGACCGCGCCTACTCGCATTCTCCTGTCAGCGACGAGTCGAGACTCAGCGTTCCCAACGCCCGCATATTCATTCCAGAGTGATAGCTCATGGAAGGTGAAAACGCTCTGTGCCTTGAAATGAGGCAGTGTTGTGGCCAAGCTTGCATAACGTCCGTATCCAAATCCGTTGAAGTTGAATGGAGAGGCAGGCGTCAAGAGCCCTCGCAAACGACCTTGGCCGTGGAACGATCTGTCAAGCAAGAGACTACGATATGTACAACTCTCACAACGCATGCAGGGGAAGCTCAATAATCGAGCATAACGAGCGATGACATAGACAATTATATACTTCGGCAGAACAGTAGATGGATGTGATTCGAGCAAAGTACATGTTAACAGCAGCGATTTCGTGCAAAGAGCTCCACGCTGCGTGAAATGCAGACCCTTGTAGTCCTCGAGCGCTGACAATTTATAGGAAGGCGAATCAAGTTGTATGTGGAACCATATGGTCCGATTGTTTGACAGTTTGTTGGAATTCCATGCAACCGCCTGGATCCGTACAAACTGGTGTTGAAGCAAAATCGTGTGGTACAGGTAGTACAAACAAACAGCCAATGGATACTGTCTCAACCAACTCCAAGCTGATATTTCTATCATGGCCCCGCAGACCTGGTGACTTGCAAACCAACTCAAATTGTACGCGACCTATTCAATCATGTCGATATCGTCCGCCGCGGAAGTTGGGCCATCCGTGGCCGTGGGTACGGATGCATTTGCAGCCTTCGCGTCTGCGGTAGATGTACCGCCAAAGTAATCTTCCATTTCAGCATCCAGCTCTTCCTGTGTTTTCTTGGTACGAGGGTTGACCCGCCCTGTCCGTCCCGTCTCCGATTCGTTTCTTCCTTCACCTCGGGCTCCAGGGCGCCGTCCTCCGCGCTGTCGTGGTCTTGGACTTCCGGATCGATTACGACCACCAGGTACGTATCGATCGATACCCTTTCGCGCGGCATCTTCTCTGTCGTACCTGTGCCATGGGGAGGAGGACCGCGGCCTTTCTCCCGGTGCCGAAATCCGCTCAGCCAATGGTCTGCCGGGCATGACTGCGGTATCGAAGGGGTTTCGCTGTGGACCAGTAGGTAATGAGGTCAAGCGAATTGGTTGGCCTGGTGAAAATAGTCAGAAGAGCAATATGGACATGCAGGAGAGCGACGGACCGTTGGCGTTCGCGCCATCAAATTGTTTGATTGCTTCTCGAGCATCTTCTTTGCGCTCATACGTAACGAAGGCAACGCCTTCGGAGCGACCCGCACGATCATAGCGAAGTTGAAGTTTGGTAACAGGGCCTATGCGCGTGAAGAGTTCCTATCAAACAATGAGCTGGGGCGATCACGAAGCAGTATGGAAGATCATACGTCTAAGTCGTCCTCTGTGAGATCATAGTGGATGTTTTCGACTCGCAGTTTCGAGCCACTGGGTTGGCTGGAGACTTTATTAGACATCATCCAACGGGGTCGCCGATCGTTTTCAAAACGAACCTGACCGGTGATTCTCGCCGCCTGCGGGCAGCTGGTGCGCTTCGTGGACCTCCTTCGTCGTATCGGTCGTGTACCCATTCACTACTGCTCGTTCAGTAAAGGGACAGATGAGGAGAGAAAGAGCCAGTCTGGTCTGACCTGTCTAGATTTCGGGGCTCGTCACGGGTTGACTGTTGTGGGAACAAAATAGAGCTAGTTAGCAATGTGTTTCGAGGTTCAACGTGCCTGTGCCGGCATTCGCTTCGTTTATCGAATTGACAAGGTGCGACAAGACGATGGCAAGTATGAATTAACCTGCGTCCATTGTCAACCCAGACCAAGTAGAGAGACCGCAGGCGACGCTCACCTTTCTCACACCGTCTCGTGGGAAGTCCAGTCGGTCACGACGACGATCACGGCCGCCGCGTCCTCGTCGAGAGCCATTGCCGCGCTGGTAGGAAACCAATCGTTAGCAGTCGACCAAGCGATCCTTGGTAGGCAATCGGGAGGCAATACGTTATCGGCAATGATCTCGTCCAGTCCGCGATCCATCTTGTCAGACATAGCAAAGGTGAATCAGGAAAGCAACACGGCGACGGTCCTGGTAAGTTGGAGCGCGGAAGGACTGCGTTTTGTTACGGTCGGTAGGGCAGAATGCATCTACGCACTGTGACGTGGTAAGAAGAGACGCGCGCCAGGCGGCCAGTACGGAGTACATAGTCCGTTTGCTCCAGCAGTATCGACAGTACTTGCCCAGAGTCCCAATCTTACCGTCGGTGCCGCTTTAGCGTAGGTGCTCCCCTGCTGTAATATACTTCATGTTGTCAAGTATTAATGCCTAGCGTACTAGGGGTTAGGAACGGAACCGAAGGTACCTATCTGCACTGCTGCATTCAGACGCTTTCCCCGTCTGGATACCTGAGGGAATCGCCTTATGTAGCAGGTACGTACTACTACAGCGGGCAGTGCTACTACTTTTGAAGAAGCTGCCTTGCTGTCATGATGGTAACAACTTGAGCTTATGCGACTGACCAAAAGTACCTTGGAGCTCTTTTCGACATGCAATCCATCTTGCCACGCTTCCCTCAGATAGCTGAAAGTAATACGAGTGCTACTACTAGAAATAGTACTTCCGGATGGTGACATTTGATCCTGGTCACCACTGGCTTTCGCGAGTGTACGACATTTTCCAGGGCAAGCGCACTGCACCTTTAGCCGTTCGTTCAGCCTCCCATGCTTAAACGGCCCTAACCATTTTCAGCTGTCGCAATCCTAACCCGTCACTCTGTCTTCCCATCGCTGACACCCAAAACGCTGGACAGCCTCAACCACCATTCGTCCACTGATTGACTTTCCGACAGCTGACGGGCCGCCAAACCCACGCTGTGAAGGGAGTGCCAGGCGTCATAGTCCGTTTTTTTCATGCCTCCTTAACGCTGGCTTCCATCCCGTCGCCGTTCCTACAGCGCTCGCGAGCCTGAGAAGCCTTTACGGCGCGCTCATTGTCGCTGCGTCGAGGTCGGCCGCTTTGTCCGCGCTCCATGCGCCGACTATCTTCCCCGATATAGGTGTAAGCCTCGCAAATCGGTATCCGCAGAACTACGGTGACAGCTACGCGGATCTCGTCGGCTCCATGGCTCGACCCATGGGGTCTGTCCGCCTCAAAAAGGCCAATCCTTGCACCCTGATTCTCGGCGTCGTCCTCTGCATCTTTATCATCATCTTCCTCATCTCTCCTTCGAGCCCGGCTGCGTCGGCCCGACTGTCTGCTGTCACTGCCCAGCACCACCTGTCGCCTCCCACGTCTCCATACAAAAAGTCGACATCGAAGACAAGGCCCGGCCCGCCGCCTGTCATCCGCTACAACCTGAACAATGTTACTATCACGCCGAACCCGATACAGAACAATGAGCATGTTCTTATCCTCACTCCAATGGCACGGTTCTACCAGGAATACTGGGACAATCTGCTCCGGCTCAGCTATCCTCACGATCTGATAACTCTTGGATTCATCCTGCCCAAGACAGCCGAGGGTAATGCGGCCACGGCTGCCCTGCAACAGGAAATTCAGAAGACGCAGAAACGGGGACCCGAAAAGCATCGTTTCAAAAGCATCATCATTCTACGGCAAGACTTCGAGCCTGGCCTCAGTTCACAAGCCGAGAGTGAGCGACATAAAATGGCGAATCAAAAAGCGCGACGGGCTGCCATGGCCAAAGCACGCAACTCACTGCTCTTTACCACGCTCGGTCCGGCGACCTCGTGGGTGCTTTGGCTGGATGCCGACATTGTCGAAAGCCCGCCGTCACTGATCCAGGACCTCGCAAAACACGACAAGGCCGTCATCGTTCCAAACTGCTTTCAGCGCTACTATAATGGGGAGAAGAAGGCCATGGATGAACGAGCGTATGACTTCAACAGTTGGCAGGATAGCGAGCAGGCACTCAACATGGCTCAAACCATGGGACCGGACGAAATCCTTCTCGAGGGCTACGCCGAGATGGCCACATTCCGCACATTGATGGCCTACATAGCCACCGAGGGTGGTGACAAGGACATGGTCATTCCTCTGGACGGTGTTGGCGGAACGTCACTGCTTGTCAAGGCTGATGTCCACAGAGATGGAGCCATGTTTCCGCCGTTTGCCTTTTACAACCTCATTGAAACCGAGGGCTTTGCCAAGATGGCAAAGCGTTTGGGGTGGCAGCCCTACGGCCTTCCCAATTACAAGGTACGCGTATTCCAATCACAAAGAATCGTACACTCAACTGACATGACCCAAGGTCTATCATTACAATGAATAAAGAAGAAGGCTTGAATGGCGGCATCGTCCGTTAATAGACACAGGAGTCTTCTCAGCGCCTCACAAGCCTTATTTGACGAGAAAACTCCAACTCTTCGCATTTGACGTTACGCATGGCAGCGGCCGTTGCCACTCCTCTCCTTGGCCGTCTTTGAACCCGCAGAAAAGTGACAACGTTCACGGTCACAACCGCGCATTTTTCTTCTGCTGCAGGTCTTTGTCGGTAGTGGAAGGTTAGGCGCAATCATGGCGTAGTATATAAAACGAATTTGACGCTAAAACACTTTGAGGACACACAAAGTTGAGGATCACATGTTAGGGGGCCGACGGTTACTGTACTGATTTGACTGATGAGACGACAATGCCAGTTTCTCGAGATGAGGTCGAGTTGATGAACTGAGCATATTTCAAATGCATACGCCCTCTTTGTGTTGACTCGTTGGGAGCCGAGGGCATGGGACGGATTGGGATAGACGGCTGCTCTGTAAAATCTATTTCTCTGAACCATGACAATTAATTCGCCATCCTGTCCGTTTACTAGAAAGAGCAGAGAATGTGATATGATATGAATGCTAATGCGAATAACCCAACACTCAAAATAGCGACGCAAAACCCTCGCTGACTGAATAACGCTATGATGCATTTCCCAAAGCCTTCACCTCCAGAAACCCAGAGATGGTATCAAAACAAGTATCCCCCAGGAATCATGCCGCCTCAAGCTCCATCATATCTGCCGCCATCATCTGCACACCAACACTCGACCAACCTCCTCGTGCCCAAGACATCGCCCCCGCGCAAGAGAGCCGCCACATCCACATTCAACGGACTATCCGTCTCCGGACAGCTCAACAGCATGCGCACCGCCCTTACACACTCCAAGATACTGTACGCCGGCGTCCAAGCATCCTTGAGTAAATCAAGACATATCTCGCCCGTGCGAAGCGCAATGTTCGGATGCACAATCGACGTCACGAACTGGATCTTGGGCGGTTGCAACGGATACCCGGCCGGAATCGTAATCGAGAGCAGCCACCGTCCGCCTACACATCGAGGATGATTAGTCTGGGAGGGAAAAAAAACAAGCTCGAGATATATACATACAGTCGTAGCCGCAGCCCACGCCTCTTCCGTTGATCACGGCGGCCCACTCGAACAGGTCGTCTTCGCGTACGGGTTCCAGCCGCTCGATCCCGGCTTCGTGCTTTCTCTCTTTCCGCCACGTTTCGAGCTCTTTGAGTAACCGCTTCGCCCCGGATCTGCTTGATGAAGAGGACTTTTCGCTCGACATTGGATGCTGGGGGGGTTTGGGTGCTGCGGCTGCTGGGGAGGGGTCGGTTCGAAAGAACTGTCAGGTGCTGGAGAGCTTGGTTTTGCAGGAGATTGGGTTGAGCTGTGACGCTACTGGTCTACTTTCTGTATGTAACGGCCTGACCTTGGTGGAGAGCTATCGGGCCAAGCAACCGAGGTTGATGGCGTCACGTGATCATATCAGCTGCATTTGTACGGAGTACTGGCATCTCTGAGGCTCATGAACTGTTCTGTATTCTTATTACAGATGGAATAATAAAGTTATGCTAAGGAGGTAGCGATAATGGAAATGCAAAGAAATTTCTCGAGCAGAATAGTCATGCAAGACTGGCTACAGTGCAGTCCTTCGGAGAGCGACTTCATGTCTCTATAACAGCAAAGAACAGACTCGCCCATAACTAGGAAACAACTTGGGCAACAGACCCAGAAACGCACCAAGGAAAACACCTCTCTAGGTCCTCCAAGACCAAGCATTCACTTCATCTTTTTCTGCGCCTCGAACCTCCTTTTCGTTTCACCGGCGACGACGACTTCTTCTTTCCCTTTTCAGGCTCCGCCGGAGGGTCCAGGATGACCTGTTCCCTCTCCCGCGGTGGCACTCTGATCTGAGCCCCGTGGCTGCGCTCGTCACTCGTGCTCTCCTCGCTGGTCTGGCTCGCCTCTTCGCTAGTGTCTTCGTCATACCTAGTGTGATTGGAACCCGATCGACTGCCCATCATGGAAGATGCTGTCGCGACGCGATTCCTGTCATACAGGAATTCAGCGGGACCTGATGCGTGACGCCTTGTGTTCCCTGCTGTAGCGCCCGCAGAAGCCGTGCGTGGTCCTGCCGTCTGATATCGGAAAGGGTCCATGTTAGAACGTGCGCTGACGGGAACGCCCTCCCCTCGAGGTGAGCCTCTTGATGAATGTGGCCGGGAACTGTAGTCAAAAGCCTGACGACTCGTAACACCTGGTTGACCCACGTAGCTGTATGAAACGGGTGGTGAGTCTCGGCTCGAACGGGACCCGCCTTGAGTCCGTTGGGAAGAGGCGGTGCCTGAGCGCGGTCGAGTTCGAGACGCCGAGGGGGGTGGGAAGTGACCCATGGGAGGGTATGCGATATGCTCGCGACTGTCTGGCACGTCTCCGGCCGAGACATGTCGTGGTAAAGACTCCTGCCGAGGGGGAAAGTCGGGCTTCTTCTTGCGGGACGCGGGTTCAAGTCGTGTCAGTGGTACTGCAATCCGCTTTTCCTTTGGCTTCTTCTTGCGCTCGCCGCTGCTTCTTGCTTCTCGCCGTCGCCTCTGCCTCTCCTCCTCTTCCAGCAAGCGTCGTCGATGACGCTCAAGCGCCGCAAGCTCACGTTTGCTCAGCTTCACGTCGTCTCTGCCTTTCGCCCGGGCCCGTTCTACCCGCCGCAACGCCGACTGAACAAGTGCGTCCTCGTCGTCTTGCTGAGCGAGCAGTGCCCCGTCAAAGTCGCTCCCGTAGCCTAGATCTTCCTCTGCATTATCGTTCTCACTGGCTGTAGAGTCTCCCTCGCTTGCCGACCCGTTCAAGTATCTGCGCCGAAGGGTTTCGTTGGAACGATCCCCCAAATCTGTACCTGTAAATCGAAGAGAATCACTAATAATGCGCATACCGCGCCGCGAAGCCAGCCCAACGCCTTGTGTATCCGTATCCTCGTCCCCATCGGTGTCAACTTCTTGTATCCTGGCATCGCCATCCCAGGAACTGTATTGCGCGGCATCCCCTTCTGTTTTCCTCCGCCCGCGCCTGGATGATCTTCCCCAAGGGGGCGCAAATTTGGGAGCTCGCGGCCGACCACCTAGACCGCCTCCCCGGAAAAAGCCTCATCGATGGGTTTGTCCATAAACGAGGCATGTCCCAGTATTGTCACACCAGAAGCGCCAATGAGCCACATAAGCGTCGAGAAGGGCGAGGCTATCAGACCCAAGGGAATGGCGACTATGAGGAGGCCCGTGTAAAGCTGCGAGGAAGAGGCACGGAAAGTGCCGATCTCGAGGTCTCGGCCATCCAGTCGCCCGATCAAGTACATACCGGCAACGACCAAGATGATGTCGAAAAGTAATAGCCAGTTGGTGAGCAGGGCATAAATGCTCAACATGGCAAAAACGACGGCATAGTTGCTGGAGAAATGGCTCAGGTTGTAGTTGACACGAGATTGCATCTCCCCAAAGTTGCTGGGCTTGGACAAGCGCTTGAAGTCGAAAAACTCGGATATAGGTCGAAGATTGGAGAAGCGACCGGTGAGAGACCCGGAACCAAAGCCCTGAAATCGGTCTTGGATGTTGAAGCGTGACGTCAAAGCGTCTAGGGGTATCTGAATACGTGACATTGTAGCGATTGATTGCTGAGGGTAGATCTAACGTCAGCAGTGTCCAACATGCTTTGCCTCCAATTCTACTGACCACGAAGCAGAAGAAGGCAGCCTGGAGTCAGAGAGCGATAATCGAGCAAACGTGTGATGGAAACTCAGGGACCGAGCGCGTGATAGCCGACAAGAGCAAAGCTTCAAGGGAGCCTGAACCAGACAGCCAACACTACGTCAGCCATGGCCCACAAGCTCTCTCAAAGATCGAGGTTGGAAAGGAATGATAAAGTGCAGAATGGCTGTTGGACCTTGCTATTTATTCAAACAGGCGTGGGCGAGCCGCTATTGGGACACCAGCGCATGGAAGCGAAACGCAAGGGATGCAGCTAAGCAAGATGCATACATACCAGAGCTTGGATGGATACGTCAAGCGGTAAAATAGAGGGTCCGAGCCCAAGGAAAGAATGTGAGTTTGTCGCGCAAAGGCACAGTGGCCAATCGTGCCAATCAAGGTATGGCGAGAATGTGTTGGACGAGTGCGATTGGAGAACGCGTACAGCTTGGAGACCTGTGTGGCTGTCGAGAATACCTGGTCTTTTTTTTTCTTCCCGGTTTGGTTGGCATTCGTATTACTCGATTCACGCTGCAGAGGTGCTTAGCGGTCAGCGGCAGCCTGGCAGGCACGGGCACCTGTTGGTGGTACGTACCTGTACCTTAATAGCATACCGCTTCACCTTTCCACTTCGCCGACGCGGCGGCCAGGAATACGGTGTAGGTGCTCCGTACGGTGTATTACCTAAAGGCTAAGTCTAAAAGCTGACATTGTCGTTATTTACCTCACCAGTCACGCACACTTACTACATGTATAATAATACGTAGTATGCAGACTCTGCAAATAAATATCGGCTGAGCTGGAGAGGCGCTTTCAACCTAACGAAAACGCCAACTTGGTTCCAGGCCGGCTGAGGAGCTTCGCCCGCTGAAAGATTTTACAGCGTGTGCTCCCGCATGGCCATTCAAGTATCCCTTAGTCGCTCGGCAGTGGTCAAAGCGTCAGCGAGGGTCTACGAAAAGTCAAAAGTCTTCAGCGTTACGACATTGACGCCGTCATGGTTCAAGGCGGCCGTCTTTATGTGTCCGCTAAAAAGCCAGAGGCTCTCAAAGATCTAATCGACACGATCTGGGTGGTGCTGGGCATGGAGCTCAGCCCTTCCAGTTCGTAATTTCAGGCACTAGTATCTCGACTTTGTGCGGATTCTTCTCACTCCCTTGTCGAAGAGTATCGTGCGATTGTGCCCAAAGGGGCCGCCTGACGTTACCTCATTCATGCAAGCAAGCAAGCTGCCACTTGTCATACAGATTTTGCCCATCCTCGAGAGCCTGACTGGTCATGTGAAGCCAGACTCATCAGCGACTTTCGTGCCGACATATCGAACTTGCCAATACATCTGTAGTCTGATCTACCATCGCGTCGTGCGTACTTTGGCGAGCAATATTGCTTCACTTGAACGAGGCACTCTTTCTCTCTTTTAAACTAAGTTCTCCCAATTCTCTGGCTACTGATACGCATTCATGACAAAGGCTCAAGGGGTATATATGTGGATATGCAACAAAAAGACGAAAGTGGACGCGAAGCTCCGTATAGAAATCAGCAAGGTGAGACGTGATCGTCGAGATTCTCCGAGGCCGCCGGAACCTCCAGCACCATCTTCACACCTCGAAATAATAATCGTCATCCAGCCCCTCTCTGCTGGGCACCACGCCCGCTCCCGACGGCGGCCCGTCCAATGCCGGATCCATCCGGACGTTCAAGAGCCGCACCTTGAGCCCGTAGTCGCTCACCAGGTTGATCAGTTTGCTCGTTTCAGCGGTGATTGGCGTTTGGTTCAGTAGCATGAGCAGTCCGTCCAACCATTCCGAGGCCAGGCTGTGACCGAGGGGCCACAAGGTCAGCGCTGGCTTTTCTTCCGCATCGTGACCCTTCGAGTAGCCACTGCCTTTTGCAAAACTAAATATCGTAATTCTCGTAGTCGATATGGAACGTCTCGCAACTTTCTGCACCGTAGAATCGCTAGTCGCACTCGCTGAATCGTTGGCAGGTGCCGAAACATTGGACACGACCGAGCTGACGGTGCTCAGGTCAATCTTGTCCGCGAGCGCGTCCAATGGAGGGTCCTGAGGTAGTTTTTGCTCGAAATCGGCAAAATGCAGGTATCGGCGATTATGTGAGAGCTTGGCGAAACGCCAGCAGTTGTCATGACGCATCGTATTGAGCCCGCCGTCGTTGCCCTTGGCTGGCCTCAAGAACCAGGACCCTTCCAAGAGGCAGCGTACTCTTTGTTCTCGGACAAATTGCAGCGCTTCCTGCTTCAGCGTCTCTTGCATTTGGCTTAGATGAGGACCCCAAGAGTTCTCGAAGGATAGCTCGAGCAATTTCATCTGTAGCTTCCGAAGTTGAGCAACACCAAGTTCGGAAAAGTCGTCCTCTACTTCCAGAATGTCCTTCGTTCGAGGAGCCTGTCCTACAACCTGATCGATCAGGATCCTTACTAGCTCCGAAACTTTCTCGAAGTCATCTTCTTCAGCAGCTGTCGCTTTCCATAGACGGAAAAAGGCCAAGAGACCAGCCACGTGCAGACGTGACCACTGTAAAAGGAGCGGCCGAAGAACGTTGCCTTGGTCTTTCAGCTGCGTACCCTGATACTCTCTGACGTCGTCCAGTTCGATTCGATCAACCTCGAAATGTTCCAAAAGGAGTGTGGTCACTGCCAAACTGGCCCTGGCAACAGGACACTGCTGTGAGGCTGGCTTCGCAGATTGTTCAAGCAAAAACTTTTGGAAACTATCCTCATTCCTGCGCACGTATTCTGTGAGGTCCATCATGCCTAGAAAACCCGTCGCGTTGAATTCCCTTGCTGGACTTTCCGTCTCGAAGCCTAACCTTCTCCATTTCGTGCGGTTTTGCTTCCTATCCTCGACTTTGTCTGTGTTCGTCTGAATCTCTTGCGCAGGGTCATTCGCCGGTGCGGGATCAGGTGCGCTGGCCAGGTGAATGCTCTTCAGTGCTCGCCGATGCTCCGGCCGGTCCAAATCGATTCGGACGTCCCGCCATTTTTGGAGCAGAATTTTGGTTAGGGATTGGAATTCAAGAACCGGATGGGCAAGGTCCTGTACTGCAGAGCTCTGCATGAGCTTATACACAACCTGTTCGAGACCCAGGTCTTGCAACCGCTTGATCGTTCTGGCCCAGTCTTCCCCCCCGACGCCAGTGCTCGAGGTTGGGGAGTGGTGGGAAAGGGCGTCGCGGGTCAATGCGTTGATGAGCATGAGGGCGTTGGCGCACAGGGCGTGATCGGCACTTTGTAATTGTTGTATGACGAGCTCAAAGAATTGAGGGTAGACGGCCACGGCAGGCTTCAAGGCACGGAAGCCAAAGGATCTGGAAGCCGAAGCGGAACTGGAGCGAGCGCTGGATACAGAGTGGCTGACCAAAGCGACGAGAACAGACATGGCTCCCCTCAGGATATTAACCAACGGGTTGGTGACGATCAACTTCACGACGCGTTCCACGAGATCGCCTGCCGTAGGGCCCTCAAAGACTTCCCAGCCCATATCGACCTCGAGCAAGTGCGCGAGACATTGAAGGGAATAGGCAAGTGTGTTTCCCCCGGAGCCCATGATGAGGCGTCGCAAGACCACCAATCCACCGGAGGAAATGAAAACGTCGGCAAAGGCTGGATCGTTGATCGAGGTTTGAAGCTTGAAGACGGCCATCTTGCGGGCGGCATCCTCGTTGCTCGCCAGGCGCGCCAATAGCGCCGGGATGTCTGCTTGATCCATGGTCTCGGGGCGGAAAGCCGGACGAGTGTGGAAGAGGCGCGATGGTAAGCCTGTATTATTTGGTCTCTCGATTCATGTCGCCCGGAAGAGAATTGGCCGTGAACCGTACTATTCGCGTAGAAAGGTGGCGAGAGGTTCATTTGTCAGGTCGAAATCCGACAGACGCCGCGTGGATGACGCCCGGCAGGGGGTGGGAGCTGATACGTAATTACGGGGGTGCTCCGTATTTGGGGAACCGTCCCTTCGCCTGTTGAGGCTGTTGCTGGCTGTACCTTGCAGGGCGAGCTACTGTACCTAGCTCTCAGCTCCTTTCGTGACCTGTGACGCCTACGTCGCCTCCACAATCCACTAACCTAGACGTGCTAACCACTCGTATACCTACACACTACAAGCTAAATTGGCAGCACACAGGTAGGTGCTACGTAACTTATATTACTTCAAGTAGCAATAACCTAGAAGGCAACTAGACAATCATTCAGGCTCCAATTGGGTAGTTGAATGATACTAGTACTTAGTATCGTATGAGCTGCGAAAATGTATGTACATTCACACACAGGGAGGAGGCGCGGATGAATCCAGGGACCACTGATCAAGACACGAGCCTATTCCTCCGACTCCACAGGGATCATCTCCCTCAAAATGTCACTGTCTGTCGTCAGGACCTGCTAACTGAAAGCAGTATTTCAGGAAGCTGCTGAAACAAGACCCTTTGCTTTTCTGAGGGACACGTATCCCTCTGTCTTTGTTTCATAGCCCAGCAGTCTCACACTCTCCTTGTACATGGGTAAAGACTCAAGAGCAATGCTGCATTACTGTGTGGTTTTGGATCTTACATGTCAATCGATACCGAATGACGCAAGTTGAATCCGAACAGATCGTGCGCACACTTCGAGACATCCTTGGCAATTTGGCACTCCGGTTGATGGCATTTCACAATATTATTGACACATATGTACAAGTATCTTTCTTGGTTGCAAGGGAGATAATACGTCCTGGGAGCAGGCATTTGATTGGCAATACCGTACCACCTGGATTGGGCCCACGCCAGATCACACCTCAAGTGCTACTACAGTACCTTTCCCTTTGGTCTACTTGTTCGACCTGCCTTACCTTACTTTAGCTTCGAGGTGTCCGTGCCTACCAATTCATGTACTGCCACCAACTGCACATAACGACTCAGCATTGACGAAAGAG
>JADHZA010000473.1:0-16375 GCA_018831705.1 Torrubiellomyces zombiae | reverse complement strand
ACCATACCAGGCTACGGACCCTACGCGCCCTCCAAGTGGGCCATTCGTGGACTTGCAGATACACTCTCGCAGGAGGTCATGCTCTATCCCCAGAATGTCAAAGTGCACGTCGTGTATCCCGGAACCATTCTTTCTCCTGGTCTCGTGAGGGAGAACATGACGAAACCGGAAATCACTACAATACTGGAGGAAACTGATCCGAAGCAGACACCAGATGAAGTTGCAGATGCCGCCATACAGGGGCTGGAGAGGGGCGATTACTTTGTTACCGTGGCCTTTCTGGGGAGCATGATGAAATGGGGCATGCTCGGGGGTTCGTTCCGAAATAACTGGGTGGTGGACACACTGGGTGCATGGCTCGTGTCGATTGTTTGGATCTTTGTGCAAATGGATCTGCACCGTAAGATTAGGTCTTATGGACGAAAGCACGGACATCCCAGCACATACAAAAAGCAGGCATAAATGGGGCAATTTGCGAGCCAGCAGGTTTCGCTATATACCCTATGGAGACACCCTTAGACGCCAGTCCACTTGCCAAACTTGACATATCGCTTATACATCTCCCTCAAAATCGCTCTGCCACTTGCGTCCATGGCGTCATTCAAAATCTTTCGACCCTCCGGCGACGTGACACCGAATATTGAATTCACAGCCGGCTCCAAAGCCTCTCTTACCCCTCGGGAAACGCTTGTTTCCAACTGGAGCTTGACGTACTGTACCAGGACGAGGTACATATGTCGACCTGCGGAACGCTTCGCCGCGTCAGTGGCCGAGTCGAGCGCGCCGTGGAGCTGGGACTGAGATACTGCGCCGGCCGTAGGTTCGCAAATAAAGGTAATGAGTCGGGAGAACATCTGGGCTTTGGCATCTTGTGAGAGGTCGTCTGAGGTGGACGGATGACGTTGACGGAGGACAAGGTCGCGAAGCAAGGCTTGGAGGATGGTAATCAGGAGGTGGTAGTGTCCTTCGAAACGTTGGCGGTGCTTCTTGATGACGACTTCGACCAGTTTACATCGCCATGAGAAGGGGACTGATGTTTGGCGAACGTTTGCAGTCGGTGTTGCTAGCTTCGATATGGTGCCCAGCATGATTTCAACGTTCCATTGGCTCATGGCCTGGGGACGCTTTTCAAGTAGGGTGCGGAGAGTGCGGCAGATGTGACGGCTATTGATGGATGGCTTCAGGAGCAGGGTTGTCAATTCGCTGTGAACGGTGGCAAGATTGAACCCATCGATATGGCAAAGAAACTCATCCGAGTCTAAAAAAGAGTGAGTAAATAATGGGTACCACAGGATCTGAACTGTAGGAGGTGCTCACCTGTGAAATCCTCAACCAGGCGATGAATGGCCAATATCTGCCCATCAGTGTCGCATCCTCCAATAAGCTCATCCACGAGCTCCCTCAAGTACTTGAGTTGCTCAATAGGACTCATATTTTTGGTGATGGCCCCAATGAGGTCCGTTAGTAGTGGCAAGCGAAGACAAGAGGGCAACTTTCCCAAGCTGCTGTAGGTGGCTTGCTGGGTCGTCTTGAGCTCCTGTGACGCAAAGTGTTGCAAAAATATCTGCAATCTCCATCCTCGTAAGTCACCCTTCTCCATCGCTTCTCTGCTTTCCTTTGCCAACTTCCGCACGTTGGGTGATGAAAGGTCCAAGAACGAAGATAAATCGTCTGTAGACTCTGCAGCATCGATGGCCGCAAGAAGCAACATGTTGCCAGCGGCAACGTCAGAGGAAGGCAGCTTCTTATTAGCCAATACGTTATTGAGAACAATCGACAAGCACATTGTCAGAGTTCTTTTTGTCGCCACCGAAATTGACGCGACCACGTCATGTTTTTGAATGCTCGTTGACTTGCCCAGTTCGACGGCCAGTGACTTGAGTAAAGTAAGGTAGAAAGGCGGCATGGAGGCTTTTTGGTCATGACCAGCATGTTGCGCATCCAGACCTTGAACGAAAGCTGAGGCTTCGCGAAAATACTTGACACTCCGGTCATCGACTTGCTCCGCCATGTGTCGCAGGACCGTAGACGCCATTATGTAGAACCTCTCGATCATTTCTAGCAAGGTTTGATCCCTTTCACATCCGCTGAGAGCTAAATTGCTCAGGGCAGTGGCCGACCCAACCAGGTCCGCGAATGACATGCCCTCGAAGAAAGTCGGTCGTTTCATAATCTTTGAAATCAAGCTGAGCAATCGCCGCCATTGATCCACAGACTCCAATTTGGAGAGCTTAGTAAACTTTTCCGTGCAATTAGAGAGAGCTACCATGACCATTTCACGATGCTCACGGCTGATGGCGTCTGAGGGTATCTGAGAGACGATACTCATCCAAAGTTCTGCTCTCTCTCCGGGCCAATGCTTTTCGCCTTTCGATTGCCCAAGGAAAGATATCAGACGGCCAACAAAATCACTCGCCAGCTGTGTCTGGTTCAGGTTCACTTCGTTGTGGATAATCGCGTTCCAACATGGTTGAAGGTTGGCCTGGCTCGCTTCGCGACTCGATAATGCGTTGATCAGTGGAGCTGGTAGTGTTCCCTTATTGGCGGCATAGAGTCCAACAGAGCGACTGGAACCATTGAGAAACCATGCAATATACTGATCATATGAACAGTCGCTTTGCATCTCGTTCCCAAAGTCGGCGTCCAGTGACAATGAAGACTGGATCGATTCGAGGGCCAACGATGGGGTCATCTGAGTATCGAGCCGCGCGATGAAAGTTTCGATAATGCTCGCGGCTTCCGTTGCGAGTGCGTCGTCAGGGCTCATGGTGATCCAGGCGTGGTACGCGCACCTGAATGCCTCGAAAGTCTCTCTTGTTAAAATAGGACTCTTCTCGAGTATTTTTCTCAATCGTTTCTTGACAATATTCCATATGTTGAGCCTCTTGCTGGGCTGCGTCCAAGAGTAAGTCTTAGCTACTACTCTCCAGGTGAGAGACGCAAACACGGTCGAGTCCTTCACACTCAAGACGAGGTCAAATAGCTTCCGCCCCACAGCATCAATGAAAGACTCGCTATTCAGTGCCTCGGAAATGGTGCTGCAAAATAGAAGGACAGCCTTTGGATGTAACTTTGTCTTTTTTGTTTCGACCCAGGTGAGAATGTCAAGCACCTGGCTTGTAGACGTTTCCACCTCGATCAAGGCAGCAAGAGATTCGTTTCCGTGGCCACCCAGATGCGCTTTGAACCAGGGTGAAGAAGTAGATCCGGGGTTCCTCTCTTCAACTTCACAAAGTTTCTCAAACCAAAGTCGTAGAAAACTCGATAAGTCGCGTCTGGTACGATAACCGTTCCTCAATGCAAACAAAACGTCTCGCATCGCTGCCTGGGAAGTCTCCGTTCCAGTCGGGATCAGTGTCTTTTCGCAAACCACTTCCCGAAGCTCCTTGCCTTCCGCGGCGAGCTGAAAGATATCGCTATCGCACATGGCGGCTTTAGCAAGCAGCACCCAGTCAGGCCCATCGTCTTGTAGAGCCCAGTCCCTACAAATTTGGCGAAGGTCCTCGACATCAATGGGTGTCGATGTCTCATGAGCTTGGCTTAGAACGACTTTCATTATTGTATTTCGATCCGGACTTTTGCTGATGGACGAGTGAATTTCTCGGAAAATCTCTTTGATCCACTGTACGTTGTCTTTGCGCATCCCGCCGTCCTTGCTCTGGCCAAAGGCAATTGCAGCAAGAGAATACAGCAACGGTGCGGACAGATGAATCGTTGTCGAGGTAATGTCCAAAGCCACTTTGAAAACGTCAAGTCCCTTTTGGTTGAGGAATGCCGCTCGGCCAGGGGATATCAGGTTTCGGATCAGAAAGCTCTGAAGGTCCAGACTCCATCGTGCTTTGAGGGGCCTCATCATCTCGATTCCAGAGTTTATAGAGTCGAGCCTTTTTAGTATCACTGAAGAAGACCGGAACAAGTGCATGGCAACGTCAAGCGCGTCATCTGGACCTTGCATGTGGAGGTCCCAAAGAGATGATGCGATCGCGATCCATTGCTCCGCGCCCACAACTTCTTCTTGATGTTCATCCATGAGAAAGTTTTCACATATTCTCATTATCGGGGCGATAATTGATGTCGCTTCTTTGGATGACGTGCAAAACAGAGACTTGATGTGTTCTGCGCCAATCTTGTCTCGCGAAAATGTGTCGACACCATCGTTCAGCCGCTCCAACAGAGCTTGAAGGGCGACAAATAGCGTCTGAGCAGTTGTCAGACATCCTTCGGCGCTCCTTAGTTGGTCCAGCGAGAAATTGATCGTCGAAGTCTTCTTTCTTTTAGCGGCCGTTGTCGCCGAGCTTGGGGAGGGATTCGAAGCATCCTTCAAAGCTTGCTGAAGGACGACCACAAATCTTCTGTCCGCGAGGGACTTTGCCAGTGAGAAAGCTGGGATTCGCTGAAAAACGCGGCCTAGTATGGACCAGGTCAATGGGTATCTTCGCAGGGTCTCCGCAGAGGGCGAGGGCCCATTCATGGACTTCAGAAACCACCGAAGACTGCTCTCTTCGGCCGCATGAAAATGACTATCCGTAGCAGCAGCTAGACAGTTCCAGAGATGCTGCAGATTCTCGCCGTTGTCTCCGGGGCCATTCTGGTCCAGGCCTCGCACCGTCTTGATCAGGTCGATCTTCTCCTACTGGCCATCAGCTCTGTTGGCCCATTTCAATTCGAGAAATATGACTGATTCTGGCAAAGAGTGGATATAAGTTTCCCTTTTCATTTACAAACATACCATTTTCGTCTTTCATGCCAAAGCATGGCTCACAAATATGCTCCAAGCGCATTTGCTACTATGCGAACAGCGCCCCGCGACTTTTTAGCAGATGCGCCAAAATTTCCAGAATTCTGCCCATATCAACGGCCCACAGGAACCTCAAGCTTCCGTTCACCGCCTTTGGATGTCCAAGCTGGTAGTCTCACATTCGCTCTCCCCGTCATCTCAACGCCCGAACATTAAACTCGAGGCTCCTCGTCGCTTCACGTGCCCGGTTCTTCGCCGTCGGTTTTGTCTTTTCGGTACGTTCTGTTGTCAATACATCATGTTGTCATCCATCATCTCATAGTTGACGCGCGCAATTGCAGTTTAGCCATCATGTCCGAAACCGTCGTCCCTCCTCACCCGAGCGCCATTTCCAGGCCTGTCAGCGAGGCCTTGCTCAATGAGAAGGTAAAGAACATAATCGGAATTCGCCAAAGGGATGAGTGTGCGGGCGCTGATTCATGCTTACAGTGGGATCGCTGTCTGTCGAGCCTGCTGGTCAAGTCTACCCTCGGCCTCGGATTCGGCGTCGTTTTCTCGGTTCTCCTGTTCAAACGCAGAGCATGGCCCGCCTTTGTTGGTGTCGGATTCGGTGCCGGACGAGCCTACGAAGAGTGCAACTTTAGCCTGAAGCAAGCAGCCCGGGATCTCAGGAAGCAAAAGGCCTGAGGTCGGACACGGACGATGCGATGTACAATTCACTCTAGACTGATGCAGGATCAAAAGGAGGCGGCAGGATAGACTTTGGTTCTGCGTTCGAGGAAGATACCGAGACGAGTTGTCCAACTCGTGCAATGTACATTTATACCGCTCTCGAACGAAATTACTACCACACTACCGCTGCTGTACTCGGATTGTTCGAAGGGATATACTTGTGTTTGTCCCGCATTTCCGTACCGACTATTGATGCCAGTCCTATGATATGAGCTCTGAGACCTCAGCTGCTGTCACGTTCGACCATTCTGCCTGCCCGCATCCGAGTCTCGGTCCAAATCTCTCTCTTTTGTGATGGATGAGAGTCAGCCGATCGAATTCCACTGACTGGATCAATCACATTCAACATGGTGTTTCTGAGATGCTGTCGAGTGATGCTTCGCTTCCTTGCGATTATGGAGAAATCCGTTCATCCGCATCTGACCGTTCCAGATAATTTGTTCATGCTATGGATGCTTGCGTCTTTCCGAAGCCGTATAGTTCCCTTCAGATATCTTCTGCCAGGAATATTCTTTGTCGGCGAAGAGTCTTAACCAAAGTCTTGCCGTAGTCAGACCCTGGATAGCCAACATCCCCATCTTTCGCGGCGGGAGGTTCCCTACCCACCCCTTTGGCTCGTAACCTTTCGCGGGCTTGCAAGTCTTCTCAGACTGGTGGAAACAAAGATGATGCTGCCCAGCAACAATACCAAAAAGAGAACACCAAGTGCCAAGCATATGATTTCGAATCTTGTTTCCTCCAACGTGGGTGGCATGCTGCCAGCGATGAGCCTCGCGAGACTTTCGAGTGGCAACCCGCTGCGTGAACCAGAATTGTGCCGAAACGAAAGACCGTGCAAGACTGCAAGACTGCAAGACTGCAATGAAACCGTCTATGTAGAGGGGCAGTATGCGTCCGAAAATCTGTCTTTACCTGCTTTGCTCATCAGCAAGGGTCAAAGTCGAGCAAGTAGGTGACGGACCCAGGCAGGATGAAGCAGATAAATGCAATGGGATTCTAGGGTAGGCGGGTTGCTTGGCCCCCCGTATAAGGCAGCCAGGACTCGCCGCGAGGCCTCGCTTTGGTGTTTCAGGTCAATATTATAGAGTGGTTCAATTCTTCAGGTGGGTGCTGTGAGCCATGTGCAACGCATTCAATGGTATAATGTTTCCAGAGCTTTGGCAGGAACGCGGCTAACAACTCTTGTCATGACACCAACTCCATCAGTGCTAACCGATGCTAAGTAAAAGTCCAGCTTACGAGGCCAGGAAAGGCCCAAGTAACCATGACAACGATTACAAAAAGGTCAACAATCACCACACGTCAGACTCAAAGTAAACGGTCAAGCGCAAAGCATGTCGGAGACGCCACCAAACTTGGCGAGCGCGGTACAATCATCGCTCTCCAATAACGAGGGCAGCAAACGGTCCTTTCCCTCTGGCACGCAAATATGACCGGCAGCAAGTAGGCAAAATCATTACCGGTTGATTAATCGTGCACGAATGTATTGTGTGTTTGAGAGAAGGGGGAAAAGAAGGGGGAAACGAGCGCTCAGAAGCAGACGGAAAATCCAGCCACTGCCGTAATCACGTGGTGTTCTGGTGGACCACGCTACCTAACCCACCTGTCACTTAATTTTCCTCTTCTTCAAAAATTCCTTCCTTTCTTCTCTTACGACACAATGCCACCATTACCTCTCTCCAAGTTGCCACGTCGTGCCCTCGCGCTTGATCAGTCTCATCTTCATATGGCCAAGGCCGTCACTTGCTAGTGCAGGCTACATCGACCTCGTTCGGATATGTGAACAGGAGCCAGGGACTTCTCTCGCCCGACAGCACAACGAAACAGTATGTCGAGGAGGATCGTGACAGAAGCCAATGTTATGCTTGCTTCGCGCTCGAGCGTTGTCCGCACGCATGTACACCCACAAATTGCCTACACCTCGCCGCTTTCAATGCGCAAGCGTGTCAACTTTATATCATCGTTCGAATGTGGGAGAATGATCCAACGGTCTAGACAACCAGTCCGCTCCACCCTGATGCTGTAGTTTCGACGATATGGCCATCAGGACTAAAATCGGACAGACAAACCTTCTTGTCTTCAAATTGAAATGTGATGGTAGATTACACAAAAAGCCAAACTGATGTCCCCGTTGCGCTGTTATTATATCCCGTCATATATCGCATGCCGCCCAATCCCAATCCCAACAAGCTACCCAGAAATTTCCAAGAACAAAAACCCTCAAGGTCATGTTGACATCGCCCAATAACACTCAAAAGTCAATCGTCGTCAATCCAACTAAGCCAGTCAGCTTCTTCTGGTGCCATGTGCATGAATCTTTATAGACAAACCTACCTTGCTTGAATCCTGCCTATCTACAGTGACAGGCATGGTCCCGGCGCAAGATCCCAAGGCTGAGGTAGAGAGAGGACCAGCCATGGCAACTGCTACTATTAGCCCTATTTATCATGCGTTCTGCAAAACTATCCTCCAACACTGCACAACGGATGTGAAGCAAGTACACTATGATGCGACCATCCCACTGAACGAAAGATTCATGCTGCTGGGCCATGGGTCAGCAACCATGGGACCATTCAGCATCTATCCGAGCAATCGGGCACCTTCATTCAACATGTCAACGGTCCCGGGATCATGCATTATCGTGCGGTGCGGGCCGTAGAATCCGTCTCAACATGTCATCACCTCGCTTCTTGAACATACAAAAGGCGAGTTCATCCTTGGATCGGAAATCGTGTGCTTGCCCTGTCCCTTATGCGGTTCTCCGTGTCCACGTACACAAGGTCCAAATAGGCCATAGCGGATGCATCCTTGAGGATCTTGGCAACCTGAATACCAGCCGAAATGAGCTGGAGGATATTCCGGTCATCTTTCAGAGGCCGGCTCTGGTGTTTAGACGCATGTCTCATCTCTAGCGAGTTCTCCAATATGGTGACAAACTGTTTGATCTGTCCATTGTAAAGCACCCGGGCGGGTATGCGACGCTTGGTGGCCAGCCGCCGCAAGAGGTAGACCCATTCAGTCCACTCTCGATCCTGTGGCCTCTCCACTGGCCGCATGTCCTGGGTCAGGGGAATTGGGAACTGATACTTGGCCACGAAGTCGTAGGCACATTGAGACAGCCGATCGTTGACCTGGTTCAACACGGCGTCTTGCTCTTGGACATACAAGTTTGTGGGTAGATGGGGCAGTTCGCGCTCTTGCATGGCCACAATCTCTTGCGGCGGGCGCTTAAGGAACTGATGTGGTCCGTCAAATTCGTCGCGGTTCGACGGACGTCGTTGACCCACGCGCTTACCAACCTGTTTGCCTTTAGATCTTGGGCTGCCCCCGCCCCTTGGATTCTCGGCCGAGTAATCTGACAAGGTGGGCGAGGTGAGGATGTTTTCCATGGAATTTGTAGGAGAGTACCGTTCCTGGCTGCTGCCCCATCCCACGGAAGTAGCGGGCATATTTGTATACGATCCGTATCCGAGCCCTGCACCAACGCTCGTTGAGGCGGACGTCGGAGGCACGTATGCAGAGGACCTGGGTGGCAGGGCACTTGGCTGCAATGCAAAATCATTTACTGCCACAGCGGCAATGATGCCCTGGCTGTAGGGCGCATTGGTATAGCTGTTTCTTCAGTCCGGACGTTACTTTGATGTCGAAGCTGTCAATCGGGACGATACTTATCTTACCGGGAAGTGGGGAAAAATGCGTTGGGAGGTCCTCTGTTATCGAGTCCTTCATTGAAGCTTCTAGTCTTCTGGTCAGTTGACGGCATTCGTCAGACGGTCCCTGTCAAATCGCACCTGCGGCCTGCATCCCGCGGGTCGCGGGAAGAAGGTTGGCCTCTATAGATGAAGCCAGAGGGTGGCATATCCTCGGGATTCATGGTAACAAGTTTGAATGTCTGGTCTCAAATGCCTTGCAATGAGCGCATGGGAAAACAGTCAACAGACAAAAACAATGAGGCCTGTTCTCTGCAATTCCGGGGGCGATCTCGAGCACTATGTTTACAGCTTTTCCGGGGCAGTATCCGGGAGTACCAACGGGGGAAAAGGATCCTGATGTTCCAATAAAAGGTCCGACTGGCAGTAAGGAGAATGGTCCGAAGAGTTTCCCGGTGATTCCCTGGCAGCTGGTTTGAGCGGTGTGATCCAAACGGCAGGTGACCTCGTTCACAAGCAATGACCAGCTCGACGCAATCTTTCATCTGCTGAAGTCGAGGCAACAAGTGCACTTAAATTGAGTGCAGAGCAATACTTCAATGGCTCACATGGAAGAAAATCTGGTTGGTTGTCAGTAATGGAAGATTGGATGGTCGGGTTGCGAAAAATCGAGGCGTCCAGATGTTATATGGATCGTGGCGAACCACCACTCCGAGCCCTGGCGCATGTACGTAGGGAGTAGGAGGTCCCGTAATACTGTATCTGTACTGTTCAGGGCCATGAGCCGCACGTTGGTGGAAATGACGCACGTACGTACATATGCTGGGACTAGCCCCTGTGCGCCCTGGTTTGGCGCTCCGGTTGACAAGCAAGCCTAGCAAGCGTGACAAGGACCCTTGGAGAGGACTCGAGGGCACGCCGAGATTGTAACGTACAGGGTCGCCTCGGGGCACTGTGGAGTGGCGAATTCGAAGACTCCCATGAACTCCAAGCCGTTCGTCATGATGCCTGTTTCCACGCTCTCTCCGGCCAGTCAAAAAGAGCGTTCCCGAGCACGGGCTAAAAGGCGCAGCCGAGCAAATGAACGACACTGGTGAAGACGGTGGGTCGAAGAGTGATCCTGGCATCGGACTAAGAAACAGGCCAGTAAGCGGCGTGGAATGGCCCTCCAACACGACCTCGAATGAGTGCATGTGTATGTGTGTCTGTATTACTCGCCATCACACATGCATCAGCCCAATAAGCCTCTTGATACCCAACGGTCTCGCGTGCTGCCGTCCGTCGCAGTGAAGCGCCCCAATCACCTGATTGAAGTTCGGCGATTTAATCTCGAGGATGCTCCCCTCCTATCTTGCCGGATGAGGCAGCTCGCAGTTTCAGCCTTCTGGTGCATGGCGGATAATCAGCTTGGCGGTCAGACAAGCTGATCAAGCAGGTTGCTCATCTGGAATGATCCGAGGCTATCGGGCATGAAGCTCAGTGCCCAAATGGAAGCATGAGGCCATCCGAAATACCGAGGACGCGTGGATGGCGGTTGAAGCAGGGAGGCCCCTGAGAAATTGGGCATTCATGGCATCTTGGACCCGGGCTTTTGATGCTCCCAGACAAGTTACTTGTACTAGGTACGCTCTCAGCGAATTCCAATGTCAAAAGTATAATACCTAGAGGTATCTACTAGTAGTACTCCTACGTGCTAGGTACTTGCACTTAGAGATGATGTACTTTTGTCGTCTGATACTCGGCACGACTTTGAGGAATTGGAAAAGGCGTACTGCTGGTAAACTCTATTAGAAGTTGCTTCAATGGGGGGTCTATTTTTGAGTAATGCATCAAGTACTGCGTAGATGCCAACGATCTCGACATGAAACTGCGCAAATGGGCGCCGTGTGGACTCGTTGCTGCCCAACTCGAAAGTGGTGTGTTGCAAGCACGTGCGTGCAGGTTTGGACCGCACCATGACGACTCATGCGCTTGTCGTGGCTGAAGGATACATAAAGGGACTGTCTCACCTCAATGTTCAGGAAATGTTGATAGAGGCATGGAATAATGAAGAGTGAGCCTGACAGGAAGTACGACAGTGCATACGGAGGCGCTTGCATACATATATCGTTGTGCCCGCCCATTGTATTGTTGCGCCCGCTGCCGGCTTGTTTGCACGGGCGAATCAACGAGCAACCAGTCACCGAAAAGATGCGGATGCCCAAGCCATGATTCACAAATTCTTTTGATTGTGAGCTTGGATAAGTGCTGTTTCTGCCTTCAGCGTCCAGCCAGTTGGAGAGATAGTTCGTGGACCCGACTGCATCTTCAACAACGCCGCCCTGCTTCCAAGACCAACTTTGCTCCTACATTTCCCTGCCTAAATTTTGCAGAAGGCCAAAGGAGAATAGGTGAGGGGCGTGGTGGCCTTCAACACTGCGTATCGAGGCAGGCTACTGTCGGCGACACCGAGACCGAGGTTCAGGGTAGGAAGGTGAGCCATTTTCTGTGATTACTTGCATTATCACAAGTAATGAACGTGACAGTGAGTGACGCCCAGCTGCAGGGCTCCCGTGCTGGATGAAGGAACTAGTTCATCCGGTATAGTAGACTGTAGTAGGGAGTCTTGGAGCTAACTTTGCTACAGCATCTGGAGATTGGAAAGACTGAGCATGCTGAAAGCGGCCAACATCGAGAACCAGTCTGCTGAAGAATTCGCGGAGACTCTAGCATCAACCTTTGTTCCAGATTCCTCCGATATCCAGACAGAGCAATGAGCGACTATATGTAATACTACGGAGTACTCCATGTGTATTTGCTCATTGAAGCATCGCAAGCTCACGTGTGCGGTCTCGTGATCAGCGACCCAGCGAAAAAGTTGGCCAAATAGCGGTGGGCCCACGTGAGCGCGCCGTCCCGTTGTCCGTTATCCTAGTGCCCCCTATTTTCCCGCGAATTAGTACAAAGTGTGTGCATGCATGCACCAGTGCTACCCACCCACCAACTTGCGTGCGTGCCACCTCGACCTCCCTCGAGCATGCTGAACCTCATCTAAACCTTTCACAACGCATCTCGCCCTGCTGCGCCTTGTCTCCGGTTTCGAATTCAACTCAGAAGTTCGAGGGTATCCGATACTTCCGCGTGAGAGTTTGAGCGGAATGGCAATCTCCAAGTTATATCTTGACGTGGCGGGCGGCCCTGCCGTGCTCAATCATCATGAGCTGGCAGCACCCATGCACCTATGATGCAGGTCGACAAGGGTCGTGAGAAAATCGCTCTTCTCAAGCTTGGTGCTTGGGCCTCCTGACCCCGCTCCAGTGTCCAGCCGCCGATGCTCAGCCATGGCCATGGACAGTTGGCCTTACAAGTATGTACCCCCGACTCCAGCGATCATCCTTGATCAACTCTCCGTTGCCTCTTTGTCTATTTATGGGATGCGTGGATGCCTTTCCGCGGTCTTGGCACAAGCTCCAACGCACGACGAAGGCATGAATTTCCGTGCCGCTCGCTGATAACGATGGGAGCAATCACATCGCACGCTGGCTGTCCGCCTGACGGCACGGCCACGGTTGATAAGCTCCAGGCTCAAAAACGACTCGCTCTGCACCAATCCTCCCGTCCTCACAGGACCTTCCTGTGACAACCCGTATGCAATGCTGTGTTGTCCATGGACCATTGTTCCCCCTTCTCCCTGCTTGCCATCACTTCCGGCGCCTTTCCAGCCAGTGACGTGCCCCCTGGACGACCCTTCTTCTCCACTGTCCTACCGTGCCCCATGCAGCAGGATAAAGAGCTCACCATGATCCCTGCTCCGGGGACGAATCACTCGTCGCAATATTGCCAACGCATTCATGCGGTCCGCTCGCGGGCCATGGATCCCGCCCGCTCCTGGCGTCATTTGATAGGCCTCAGTCAGCTGTCTGCGGGGACCATCGACCGTCTGGATATCGCGGTCAGGCTTCGACTGTAACGATAAAACCCGCATGTTCCCTCCAAGGCCCAATACCTTGTTCCTTCGTTTCTTATTCTCAGCCCAACATTGCTGCCCAACCCGCGACGGTCTTCAACCTTCTTTGTGTCAAACGTTTCTCTTGCCAAACCGCCGATCTCTTTTTCAATCCTCTCGCTCATCTCACTACGTCGATATATCCTCTCTAGGGAGACCATATCCACACATACCTCAGGAACGCGTTGTCACACAGAGACCAACGCTAGCTTTACAGAATTTGCCACCAGGACGTATTTTGCTTCACCAGACTGGTTTCCAAGTTGATCTCCCAGATCGTTGGGTCTTGTCTCGTGTGCGGCCAAGCCTGGAAACTATGACAGTTGCTCTTGTTATGTCACACCCGGCCAACATGCCCACTTACAACAGCATAATCGACCTCGAGGAGGTCCAGTCTCTCTCTAGGTACTGTTTTCTTTTTTTCTACAGCTCACCCGGATTGCTTTGTTCTATTTTCATGTTGAACGTGCTTCCTGTAATTTTTCTTTGTCGTTGGGGCCAGGACCACAGGACTCCCCGTGGATCGTTGTGAAACCCGGATTTTCCCCAGGAAACTAGCACCAACTTCGGACTCGCAATCACAGGACTTGCACCAGGCAAGGTGCTCTAAAGGCAATTACAGATGACTTCGTGGTCAAGGCAGTCCAGACGACTCAGTTCGCTCGAGGGCGACGGGGAAAACTCTGGAAACCTGGAATTTTTGTTTCTCTCTGCCTGGAGTTGCCATGGCGGGACGAAGCGCGAAAGCAGACCTGTTCAGTCGACTGCTGCATAAGTGGTTCGACGAACGGTCGGCCAGAGCCTTCTGCCGTTCATGCTCCTGACGAAAAGGTACGCGTCAATATCAACAGAACTGGGCTCGCCCGTCGTTCTGGCAATCCAATTTGATTGCATCGCGAGCCGCGAAACAGGATTCAACTATAGAAGGATTCAACAATGAGCGGATCTTTGTTGCCATAGGACCACAGAACCTGGATTGAGATCACTACCGGATTGGTATCGTGTACAGCGTCTGGGAACTTTACGACACCTTGCCCGCGGATTGTTGCACGACCGTATGACACAGAGGTTGTGAAATGGAGTGAACTCTGCTGAAATGAAGCCGGTGCACGACGAACGACACAACATCAATAGGTGACATTCGCCAGAGGGATCCGATGCTTGCTCCGGATGGATTGTTCTTTCCTACACAACCTGTGTACCCTGATTTTGGACCGAAAAAACCTACCTAATGCCATGGACTTGACATATGATGTTTTTGTTTCTGCTGGGTTTGTAGATGGTTCCCCGTTCGAGTCGAAGTGCTGAACTAACTTGTAGTAGGATCAAAGTTGGCATGAATGATTGCTATTGCTTTTTGCTTGCACTGCCATGTTCATGATGTGTAGAGATTCGGGACTAACCAACTACAGCGAATATAGCTTCACCCACCAGCCAGTGATCAGCTCCCATCACTCTGGCATGTTTCCTTATCCTACACAAACAGAACCATCGGCAGACCTGTTGCAGTCGGTGCCATGGGTTTCTGGAGAAGGTCCACAGAACTTCCATGATTTCCCGGACCATGGATCTTGCCACTCTGGAGAAACCGAGGAGTACATGTTCACGTCTGGCCAGACCACTCCGCGAGGCTCCCGGATTGACCACGCACAGGCTCTAGAAACTGGCTGGGGCGACCCTAGGGTCATTGCTTCTAATCCCCCGTTGACGCAGGCAATGGTGAGGATGGACTCGAGCAGATCTAGTGGCTCGTCCATGTCGCAAGTTTCACAAATGAACAGAGGTAATGCTGCTGCGTTCCGGAACACGCCTCACTCCGCTGGTACACTGGCCGGAATGAATTCCTGCCTCTTAGTGGAGGCTGATGCCAGTGGCATGCAGCCTCACTCTCACCCGTACTGGCCTGACTTGGGCCTTGGTGTGAACGTGCCGGTGGGCGGTGCCCCGTTTGCTGTCACCGACAGTAGCCCCATGCATGTCGTCCCAGCCCAAATGCATTTGGGGCCTGACGCGGCCCCCTTGGGCATATCATCGCCTGGATCCTTCAAATGCTTCTCCAGCTCTATTTCGCGGGCATCCTCCCCGGAGACTATTGATGATCACTGGCATACTACTGCCCTGCTGAGCCCAAATTCTTCTCCAGAGATCAAGTGTGATTCACCAAGGTATGTCCTATCTGATGCACATGTGACAAAGTTTGCTCCTAACTAAGCTTTTCTTCGAAGTTCTGATCACAAACTGCCGTTGACCCCGGAAGAGCGTAAGGACCTTGCCTTTCCCCAGCTGGATGATACCATGAATCCCCCCGGCCCCTTTGGACCTCGACGCTCAGGAAACGATGGTGAGTCGGCCAGAGACCATGAGCTATACAAGGTCACAACTCCCGGACCGGATGGACTATTCCACTGCCCTTGGGAGGGCAGGTCGGACTGTAGCCACAAGCCTGAAAAGCTCAAGTGCAACTACGAGTAAGCATATCTGCTCGACGAGTCTAGCGACGAATGACTAACATATTCAGCAAATTTGTGGACTCGCATCTCAAGCCCTACCGGTGCAAGGACCTGGCGTGTGAGGGTGCCCGTTTCTCTTCTACGGCATGCCTTCTGCGCCATGAACGTGAGGCGCATGGATTGCACGGACACGGGGACAAGCCTTTCCTCTGCCAACACCAAGGATGTGAACGCTCTCTTCCTGGCCATGGTTTCCCCCGCCAGTGGAATCTTCGTGATCATATGAAACGCGTACACAACGACCACGGGAGTGCTGGCGGCTCTCCCCCTTCTGGGCCAACCGGACCACCCGCCAAGGGCCGCAAGAGGAAGACGGACATCCCGGAACCGCAGACAGGACCTATTCGCAAGACCACGCTGAAGCCAACTACAGTAACGGACGCCACCGCCAATCAGCCTCGCTCGCGGCCACTTCTCGAGCAGTGGCTGGACCACCGCCGGGCTCTGGAGAATATGGTGCGAGGACTGGATAAACCGGAGAATTCCAGGAACATTCAACACATCGGAGAAATGCAGAAGAGGCTGGCCGCGATGGCCAACATGACCACTGTGTCTATCACTGAGTCCAGCCGCAGAAAATTCGCCACAGGTTGAGACTGAAATCGTAAGTGACAATCATCACACTATGGCGTCTAGATGAGTTCTTGTCATGTTTTAACGCCTACTTCTAGATGACGGGAGCTCTTCAAGCAGTGATGGAGAGCTGGGATGGAACATTCAAGTGGCATGCGAGTGCATTGCCTTCATGGGCTTGTCACAG
>JADHZA010000472.1:0-16569 GCA_018831705.1 Torrubiellomyces zombiae | reverse complement strand
TGCTTCTCCACCCACTCGTTCCGCCTTGTCCGGGGTCCAACAGCTGCGCATAAAGAAGAGGCTCGTCGAGCTGACCTCCCTTCATCATGGTCCGCTATCGCGATCATGATGATAATGATGATGATCCTGACGAAACCCAGCCCCTCATGACTCGCACCGCCGCCGACCACGACCGTGGCCACGACATCGACGTCGATGCTGCCAGACGCAGTCCTCTGCCGGAGCAACGGGCCACCCCAGGCGTCGATGCCCATCCCGACGCCCCTCTAGACGGCAGCGGACGCGGCAGCATCTTACAGGTCGAGGACGACAGCAGTCCGCCCACGCCGCGCTTCGTCCAGGACGAGACGGCTTGGAAGAGGTGGAAATGGGTTCCCTATCCCGCGCGTCGCCTGCTCAAGGCCGTTCGAAAATGGTCCCAAGGGCCGGCCAATCCTCATCCTTACCGCATCAAGCCGCTGTTTCCCTCCATCCAGGAGTATCCTCTGTGGCTCGTCGAACGGTTTCTCTCCTCGCTCACCTACCGCTTCTGGGTGCTTTTTCTCTACTTCTCCATTTGGCTCATCGCCTTCGTCCTCGTCAAGAGAAAGGGCAACTCGGCTACCGAGATTGCCGGATGGGGCCAGCCGCAGGTGATCGGTTGCGGTGTTTCCTACTGGTCTGCCGGTAACCTCTGCGGCCTTGATGGCAATGATTGTCGCCCGTTTGCAGCCAGCGGCTTCCCTTTCCAATGCGCGGCCAATTGCAGGAGCTATCAGGTGCTGAATCCTCGCGCCGTCGGGGACCAAGAGGTGCTGTATCAGCCGCTCATCGTGGGCGGGCCCTCGAGCGATGTGGCCCCTGAGAATGCTACCTATCGCGGTGACTCGTACATCTGCGGCGCGGCCATACACGCCGGTGTCATCACGAACCAGGACGGCGGCTGCGGCGTGGTCGAGCTGGTTGGCCGTCAGCAGAACTTCGTCAGCAGTCAGAGGAACGGCATCACCAGCATCGGCTTCGACTCGTACTTCCCGCTGTCGTTTCGGTTCTCCACAGATGCCAATTGCGCATCGCAAGACACGCGATGGTCTCTACTCGCCATTTCCGTCGTCTTCACCGCGGTGCTCTCGCTCTTCACCGCCTCGCCGGCTCTCTTCTTCTTCCCAACCTTCACCGGCCTCTTCTGGACCGTGGGCATGGCCCTCGATTCGCCACCTTACAGATCCGTGGCCGCCTTGTTCTCCAATATCCTCGGCAGGTTTTTGCCCGCCATGTTCTGCGCCTGGGTCATCTACGATAAGATGGGGGTCCGGCGCACGCTCACCGGCCTGACGGCTCAGATAGAGAAGACGGTCCTGTGGCTCGGCGCCTGCTGGGTAGGCGCCATGGAGAACTACACACTTGCTTTTATCCCGATTCAGCGCTTGAACTCGCACGATCTCAACCAGCAGCCAGGGGCGAAAGCGGCCTTGGCCATCATCGTCATCGTGCTCGTCGTCGTTGTGGCCACTCAGATATGGTTTTTCAGGCAAGAGGCACGTTTTGTCAAATACATCAGACTCTACGCACTGTTTCTCCTAGGAATCATCATAGCCCTCGTCCTACCGGGCTTGCAGTTGCGCATTCATCACTACATTGTCGCCCTTCTCCTCTTACCAGGAACAAGTCTCCAGATGCGACCGTCCCTGCTGTACCAGGGACTCCTCGTCGGCCTATTTATCAATGGTATAGCGCGGTGGGGGTTCGACTCGGTGCTGCAGACCCCATACGCCCTACAGGGCGATGCGCAGAAGGGATCGTTGCTACCGACCTTGCACGAGCCCGTTATCCATTGGGACAAAGCCTCCAATGGTGCCTCGTCGAACATCACATTTGCGTGGGACAAGCCCGACGGCATCCGCTACGACGGCATCAGCGTGCTTGTGAACGATGTAGAGCGCTTCCGATCCTACTTTGGCGACGTGGATGCCAAGGACCGGTTTGTCTGGTCCAGGAACAGCAGCCTACAGTTGCCCGAGTATTTCAGGTTTGCCCTGATGGAGGGGAGCGAAAGCGGCGATTATACCAAAGCCGGAACGTGGACCGCGGAGGGCAAATGGGTGGCGATGCAACCCGGGCCATCCAAGATGAAGGTCCGTCGCGGTGTAACTACAGAGGAGAGGGTACGTCGGTGACAGACGGCTTGAAGGAGAAACGATGTGAACGATGCATGCGTCATATTTGGGGCAAAAGATGGGCTTCTTGTCCACGCGCCATATCAGTGCTGTCGAGTAAGTAGATACATAAATGGCGATGTTGCCGAACAAGTATGTAGTAGTGGTGGCTGGACGATGGGTCTCCTCGCCTACGCCTACCTACATGTAGTAATTAATACCTGTAATACCCGTAGCAATCCACACACTGCCCAACCGACCAAAGTCAGCCAGCCACACAATTGTCTTCCCAAAACACAGCATATCAACCCACGAACATCATTCCTCTTGTCCACGATGCCGCCTCGAATTCCCACCCCTTCCGACTTTACCTTCCTCCGGCCCTCGCTCCACACCGTCCTCCATTTTCCCTCGCCACCCGAATCCACCACCGCCATCCTTCTTCTCTTCCACGGCCTCGGCGACCAGGAAGCCCCCTATGCCCAGTTTGCCCGGAGCATGGCGCTTCCCTCCGTGCTCGCCATCTCTGTGCGCGGCACCTCCACCATCGCGCTGGAGCCCGGCTATCACTGGGGCGACGACTTGCGCTTCGACGAGGCAACGGGCGAGGTAGACCCGGACCCGGGCTTCGAGCGGGCGAGAGACCTCGTCATGAACAGACTGGTGGGGGAGACGCTCATAGGGAAGTGTGGGTGGGACATGGAGGACGTGATGCTGTTTGGGTTTGCACAGGGTGGCTCGTTGGCATTGGGACTGGCCTCCTGGTTGAGGGTGGGAGAGCGGGTGCTGGACGAGGAGCAAAGCACGAAAAAGCAGACGTTCAAGGGCGTCGTGTCCATTGGCGGACCGTTGCCTGCGTCCATGGTTCCCTCTACGAGTACGCGGGAACAGAGCGAGACGAGTGTTCTGGTGTGCCAGCTGGAAGAGGAGGCTGTCGATGCTGTGGAACGCGAGTTCAAAAATGCCACTGTGGTCAAGTGGGAGAACGACATTGTGTCTATGCCGCGGAACAGGGATGACATGTATCCCATCATGAAGTTCTTCGCTGATCGACTCAAGAGCGGATGGTGAGGGTTGCAGAGAACGGAGCTGCCTATCTGACAGGGAATGGGCATCGCATGAGATCATGGCACTTTCATCAACTACGGCATAAAGACGACATCCCTTCGTCGTACAAGTACATCATCGACAACCCCGGGCTGAAGCATATCGGCAAGCATATCCCACTTTGCGGAGGAAGATCCGCTCATGGCCCGCGCTACGCTCCGGAGCCCTTCGAAAATGAATCGCACATGTCGATCGGCGTCCGTTTTGATTTGCCGGACCTGTGCGAGTGCCTTGTTGGTCCTGGCTTCATCATCACCCACCAATTCTGCACCTACACCTTCTTGTATCCTGTCAAGTTGCAACGCCAGGTCCAACGCGTCTAGTATACATTCGTGGATCGGTGAGAGCTCGTCACCGAGACATCCTTGGTCGATGGTGGCTGTCGTAGCATTGGCATGCACCGCAATCATGGTGTCCACGTCCGGCGCATTTGCAAGGTCATCAATCATCTGCTGCAAGACAGGCTCCAGAACCAGCGTCGACAAGTATGTCTGCATAGTTGTGCAGAACCAGAGGAGTTTGTTTCGCGATCCGTGAAAGGCGGCGCTGAGATCCCAAGACTCATGATTGTAACGGCAGTGGTTGAGGGGACTGAGTTTGTGCAAGGAGTAGATGGCTCTCCTTGTCTGTAGCAAGAAGGAAAACATGCGGCGGAGGCGAGCCACGCTTTCTTCAGTGAAGATGTTCTGCAGTGGCCAAGTCAACCGATAACGGACTTGAATGTGAGGCAATGCCGTTTTGACAGAGGCCCACGCGCGCGCAACAGGCAGTTGCTTCGCTTCCATGCCGATATCGAGAGCGACTCGAGCCGCGTCGAGGCAGGACGCGAATGCAGTTTGGCTCGCGGCCGACAAGGCATAGTGATCATGCCAGTCGGGTCGTAGAGCATCCAGATTGGAGAAGATGCTGTCACAAAAAGACGAAGCAGCGGCGCCATCCGACATCCCGTACAGACTTCGCAGCTCGTTGGCAGCAGATAACAGTCCCCAACGGCGGATGAGGGCATTCTTTACTAACCCCGACGTCGCACGGTACTTGCTCTGAATCCATCCATCGAACGCGGCGCTAAACAGGTCGGCGAAAGGCACCGATGGTGACGCGTCCAGGTGAAGGCTCTCGTAGCTCAGGGATGGCTCATCCTGCCGATGCAGTCTGTGGAGCGCCACGCTTTCCCCAAGGAGTTTCAGAAGGATCACATTCTTCCCAGCATTGAATACCTTCTGTACCGAAGGTTGCAGGAATGACGGAGCATGGAGGCTGCCATCGAGCGCTTGACGTAACTGAAACCTGTCTTGCCAGACTGAGCCCAGAGGTGCTTGCGCATTGGTTTCCAAAACGAAGAAGAGCTCGTCTCCCTCAAGCAGCGTCCCGTTATCCATCCATAAACGAATCAACCGCAGGTAGACATCAAAGCAATCGAGGAAAATGCGAGCCAGAAAATTGTATCTCGGTCGATTCTCGCTAAGCTGGGCGACACACGTCTCCTCAAGGAGAAGTTCCAGGTAACGAAAAGTGGCGGACTTGGGAGCTCTTTCCAGTCGTACAAGGATGTCGGCCAAGACAAGCAGCGGATTCAGCTTGGGATTGATAGTAGCCTTTGTAGCAGCAACGCTGACTATCACCTCGCCATCAGGGGCTGCCAACGCTGCGTGGAGCTTGGATATGCCCGCATCAAAGTCGTAAAGGCACCTCGTGGTGTGATCTTGGAAGGCTTGAAAGTGGGGAACAGACAGAGACTTTTGTGAAAACCGCCGTAAAGTGAGAAGTCGTTGCCCAGACTTGGCAAAAGAGCTCAAGAGTGCGCTGGTCGTTTCCTGAGTTACGTTGGGCAACTTGATGGCAGGGTTTGCGTTACAATCTGCATCGAAGACGCTGCATTCAAATCCTTGCAACATGAATAGAATCTCACGTATCAGCTGAACTTCTGAAAGGACAATCGTCGTCGACTTGTTTGTGTTCAAACCCAATCGCCATTCCTGCGATTTCTGAAGGCGTTGAAAGGCGCTGATATCCTCGGGATGAATAACGTAGTCGTCCGGAGATCGGCCCGCCTGGTAAGCACCATCGAGTGACGTTGCCTCCGACTCGATCAACGATGTCCTCTCCCAGTCGTCATCCGAATCATCGCTGTAGTTGATAGTTTTCCAGATACCAGCTTCTTGATCCCAGCCGTCTTCCCGGGCGATGTCATCCCACCGAAGCGTGGCAGATGGTATGTCAGGTTCCGCCTTCAACTGCTCGAGATCGCCCAGCTTCGTTTTGAGTACAGGTTGATCCGATAGCTCCAGTAGCAGGTGTAGCATTTCCGGGTGCCATGTTGACGGTTTCTGCCGCAATGTATCGAGTCGTTCTCGAAGGGCATCGGCGACGTCATCCCGATGATTGATCCGAAATCGCTCTTCCAATCCGTCGAGCACTTTGTCAACTTCAAATGCATTCGTCCGCAGGTGCGGTGACGACTTCAGAGTCTGCAGTGCAGCATCGCTACGTGAGGCGAGTCGCGCCGAACCGGTCTGGCAAGGACAAGTCAGCGCTCGTCTCCCAAAACGCGTACCCACGCGAAGGGGCACTCGTGTGCTACGCCGAGCATTTATACCTGGCTCGATGGCAAGGACAAAGCCCGAGCAAGATCCTGGGTCAAGTCGCCCAGTCGAACAGAGAATGACATTGACAACGGTCACCCATCGTCTGATCAACGCGCTGCGGGTTGGAGCCGATATTAGCTGGATGTAGGGTGCCTACGGAGTACACAGGACGCGTTGGGTGCCTATTCAGGTAAGAGGTTGCATGGGTGTATGTGCATCGCTTCGTTGGAGTAACATGAAGAGGACCAACCTTATTACCTTATGTAACATTCATCAGCGCTTACAGTAGGCGCAGTGAGCTTCAGCGAAACACTCATTGGCCAGCAGCACCCCGACCCCTGTTGCGCCCCGCCCGACCCCCCTATATGGAATTTTTTCCTGCCTCGGAGCCGCAAGGGCCCTGTTCGCAAATGGTATCGCGATCCCTTTGTCACCATCATCCATTCGAGCATGTCCACCTCCTGCGGCAAGGCCCGGAAACGATTCAAGCCATCTTGAAGCCATCGAGATTCGACGCTAGTCGTCTTGTCAACCTGTCCCTTCCCGCAACAGTCGGAGTCAAACACCTCGTTCATGGCCGCCTGACGGGCGCATATCCGCATAGCACCTCGGCCACCGCGGGCCACGCCTCCCGCCGAAATGGGCATCGCACGACCTGTACGAGCCCTGCTCCTCGCAGCCGCTGTTCTCTGGTGCTTCTTCCTCTACCAAATCTTGAGGCCGTCCGCAGGGATACATGGGCCAGGAGAGCGCTTCATCAACTTTGAGAGGGATCCGATGCTGGATCGTCAGTGTCCTCGACCCATCGTCCTTTACGGCCGTGACTAACTCCGGCTTTGTTGTAGCTTCGGGAGAGCCTGAAGGAACTCTTGTCCGGTCGTCCGACAGATATGCTCCGGACGCTGCCGAAACGGATCGTATAAATGCGACATTGCTCGCCCTAGTGCGCAACGCCGAGGTGGACGACATGGTTCAGTCCATGGTAGATCTCGAGCGCACATGGAATAGCAAATTCAACTACCCCTGGACCTTTTTCAACGACGAGCCTTTTTCAGAAGAATTCAAGCGAAAGACGCAAGCTGCTACCAAAGCCAAATGTAATTACGGTGAGTACCAACCACATCCTATCTGTGCATGCTTGCCTTCGGCAAATTGACATTCAACTTGTCAGAGATCATCCCCAAGGATCACTGGGCCAAGCCCTCGTGGATCGACGACCAACTGTACGATGAATCAACAGCCATACTAGAAGGAAGCGGTGTGCAGTACGCCAAGAAGATGTCATATCACCAGATGTGCCGATGGAACAGCGGCATGTTCTACAAACATCCGGCTCTCGAGCACGTCCGTTACTACTGGCGCGTCGAACCCAAAGTCCACTTCTTCTGCGACGTCGATTACGATGTCTTCCGGTACATGCTGGACAACAACAAGACGTACGGCTTCACCATCAACCTATACGACGAGCCCAAGACCCTACCGACCTTGTGGCCGGAAACGGTCAAGTTCCTCGCCGATCACCCAGAATACATCCACAAGGACAGCGCGATTCAGTGGTTGACCGACGACACCAGACGACCCGAGCACAACAAGGCCGCCCAGGGCTACTCTACATGCCATTTCTGGAGCAACTTCGAGGTGGCAGACCTGGACTTTTGGCGAAGCCAGGCCTACGAGGACTATTTCAACCACCTGGACCGCGCAGGTGGCTTCTTCTATGAGCGCTGGGGGGATGCCCCTGTCCATAGCATAGCGCTCGGCCTCTTTGAGGACTCGAGCAAGATTCATTGGTCCGTATCGCTCTCCTGACGTCCTGGGGCATTTTGAGTTGCTAACAGCTGTCGTAGGTTCCGTGATATTGGATATCAACATATCCCCTTCTTCAACTGTCCAAACTCTCCCAAGTGTTCCGGCTGCGTTACCGGGCGCTTGACGGACGGTGAGCCGTTTCTTTACAAAGAAGACTGCAGACCCCTCTGGTTCAAGCACGCAGGCATGGGTTGAAGCCGGCCGTGTACATATGGTAGGATGAGTTGGTTGGTGGTTTTCCAGTTTCGATGCACAATCAGCATAGTTAGCGAGTATTCTTCGCCTACTCGAGCGACATGGATTTGAGATAGGGCGGGTTGCAAGTCCATCCCCCACCACTGCAGGGTTTGCGGTTGTTCTCGGCGCTGCTTGGGCTTACTGCATAAAAAGCCTTGGGGCGACGGACGCGAGCTTACAACTTGGAGTCGTGTGTAGTATAGATGATGAAATGAAGGCACGTCGAAGTAGAAACCTTTCGGTATAGACTTCATGTAGTATATGGATCAGACTGCATCAAAGACCGTAACTACTCCTGATGTGCCGCCAACGCAGAATTGGCTACCCAAGCCATTCTCCTTCCACGCCATGCAGCTAATGACATTTTTTCGACTCTTCTCCTTCCCATCCCTTCCAACCACCCTCCTCTTCTGCTCGGATCCTGGAGGGCCCCAAGGCACCTTCACCGTCGTCAGATGCTTTCCGGTGAGTAAATCCCAGACCCAAACCTTGCCATCGCCAGTCACTTCTGCATCGACAGGCCCCTCATCGCCAGCCAGCACGTATCTCTCCTGACCGCCGAGAATAGACTGTACTCGCAATTCCTCATTTTTCCATGCAGGGTCAGAGTAAGCTCTCAGGCATGCACCGTTGTCACGGTCCATCAGGCGTAGCTTGCTGTCCAGGGTGCCTACAAGCACGGCACGGCCGTCTTTGGTGAGATTCAGGCTTGTGACGCTTGCATAAAGCACATCTGTGGTGCACTTTCCCATCCTCACATCGTAGCTTCTCACTCGTCCGTCGACGCTCCCTGTGAGAATCTCTGGTCCTTTGACAACGAGCGACGTGATGGCATCCCGCGCCTCATCCAGGACTTGAATTGGCTTCAAACTACCGCTTTTCGTATCCCATATGCGAGTCGACGTGTCGAACCCTCCACTCACGACCAGGGAATCGCCATCTCCGGCAAAACTGACGCAGTTGATTCGGGCACTGTGACCATGGAGATTTCCGCCGAATCTGCGCGTCGTCACGGCATTAGCGACATCCCAAAGAAATACCGCACGGTCTCCACCTCCGGAAACAAAACGCTCATTGTCCGACGCTACATCGAGACTGAGGACCTCATAGCCGTGGGCAGCATAGGTCTGGATGAGACGGCCTTGAGGAATATGAGATTTAAGCTCCGACTTGGCGTGCGGAACACTTGTGCTTGGAAACGGATTGTACAGGCGAATAGACCGATCCGAGGAGCCAGTCAGTATATATGACCCTGGCGATGCCGAATATGCAATGGCGTGTACGGGACCTGTACTCTGAATTAGGGTATATGCTCATGGTTCAAGACGAAGCCAGAGAGGACGTACCGCTTGAACCGAGTAAATGCACTGCTGCTTCATAGGGGAACTCCATTCCCGCCATGCATCTTTGCTGATAATGAAGTGGCGACCTATCTGATTTTGTCAGACCTCGAGAAAGCACGTGACGTAAGTCTCATCGTGATGCCTCGTGAGCACGCCTTGACGTTCAAGATGAAAAGGGATGAGAAAATAACTGAGAGTGAGGACATTTTGTATATGCTTGTAGTGCGGGACAGGAATTTTATCAGCATCTCTAGCGCTAGCAGCACCTACTAGTACTACAGCATTGTGCTTCACAAGACAGCCCTGTGCTGATTGGGAGGTACTATCTTACAAGTAGTACTTCACAGGTACAAAGTAATTAGGCGCAAACACTTTCTTCGTCGGCAAGGACAGCTGTGAGCCAGATTTCCATATTTGGCAACGATCCAAAAACGAAGCTGCCTGCGACACACACATGCATCGCCCTAATCATCGCTCCCTCTTCTTTTCCTTCTCCTCCTCCTCCTCATCATCATCAACATCGTCGTCACTAAAGTCGGCATCACTAGTTTTCATAATCGACTTCCTGCCATCAATCGATGAACCTTGTTGTACACTATGCGACGATGACCAGAAGCATCAACTCTTTTGGCTGTCTCCCCCGGCTCCATTGCGCAACAGACCTGCAACAGACCGAATTCCATCCCTAGCCTTTTAACCCTATCATCATTCGAAATCGTACAACGCTGTAAAAATGAACTCGAAGAGCGCCGATGGATGCTAAGTAATCAAAAGAATCGAGCCATTTCCTGGTTTCATACACAACAAAATAACGCCTTTAATCAATCATGGAGTAGAGAAGATCCATCTGCAACGAGCTATGACGTTCCATTGGTTCGGCAATTTGCCAGTGCAGAGATTTCCTGCCAGTTGGAAGGTCTCGAGTTTGAAGACGATACCCATCATTTCTGGCTGGCTGCGCGCCATGGTCGCGGATCAGTCGAAGCAATTGTATTCGGCTCTCGATGGCTTCCTGGGCAACATGGGACGACACCCACGTATTGGCCATGTTATCGATCGTTGCTTTTGCCACACGCGTGAGCTCAATGAGCTCAGGAATCGATTCAAAGGACCCTGACGATGTGAGAATGTCAACAGCGGCGACGACAACGCTTGACATTGCCACCGGAAATGTGCTTAACATTGTAGGCCGCATACGCAAGATGCCGTCAAGACAACCCACTATCTCCAATATTCGCTCCGAATGCTCTCGACATGCTTGAAGACACTTTGCCCTATGCTCAACGTCCATTTCGCCAATGGAGAAGTGGTATCGGTTCAGCAGAGCAAGTGCATGATGGCTCAACAAGTGCATGATCAGAAGCGAGCCAACTTGGCCAGAAAATGCCGCGGATTCCAGGTTTGAAGGTCCAAAAGCCAGCCGTGCTGGCAGCGATCCTTGCCAGGCACGGACTCTCGACGTCAGAACTTGAACGTGGGTTGCCCTCGCTTGTACTGTGCTCGCTCGCAACTGCAAATTGTGCACCACCGAGCGACAGCACGCCCAAATATGGACCATCTCGATAAGGTAGCTCGTGATATCTGACGGCCTTCCACCAATTTTGACGAGAAGTGACTCCTGAGGGTCAAAAAGAGGCATGCGCCCATCCGTTTGTCGTTCGAAGCTCTCAGAGTCCGCTGGTAGTCGGAGATACACGTCTTGGGCGCTGATCATGGTCGGGCGGCTCGGGAACAGAGGATTAAGCCGCTCAAGGACGAACAAGGACCAGAGTGTCCTTCTTCTCGACTCGCGATAGCACGCTCTGGTCATGCCGAACGGAAAGGTTGTCATGTCGGCTTCCCTCGACCTCTCCATCTCCCACGTCAGCTGCAAGCAGGAAGCGGCCGCGCTTGCCAGGGAGATCAGCTCATTGACTTCTTGCTCGCGCGCAATCGATATGTAGTAAACAGCCAGGAGCAGTCGACTTTGGATCAGGTGAAGAGAATTGGTCGTCGTTCTTTTCTGCGCGTAATGTGCTACTTGTGCATATTCGAGCGCAATGTGTCGAGGGCCTCCTGAAAGCGCCACGCCTAGGGCCAGAACACTGTACAGCAACATCAGGTCGTCGGCGGATTTACCACGCGATGTGTGTGGTAACCAGGCCCGGAACAGCTCCTCCGGCAGGAATCGAATGATGGCTATGTTGTCGACTTGTCCGAAAAACTGCGACACTACAATCCCTATGGAACGAGAGTCTGATTCGTACGGGTCTGTACTCCAGGCCTTGGCAAGAACTTCATCCGGAATTCGAGCAGCTTCCAGGGACTGTCTTTGCATGCATGTGAATGACCTGTCTTGGCCGGAAGTTTGTTCTCTGCCCTGCTGATACTCGCCATTGACAGCGTAAGTGTTTGGACTAAGTTTCAGTCTCTTGCTGTAATTCGGTTCCGGCGATGGGTGCGGGTGGGTAATGCGAGACAGGTCCGGTGATCTGAACTCAACGTTCGCGCGTCGATGTTCATGGTATCGGGATGGTTCGCCAAATTCTTGATTCTCTTCTTGGTGCTCTTCAAGCTCCACCGATTGGGTCGAAGGAGAACCACTGTGGCCTCCCCTTGGCCTGGCTTTCGTCAGCGTGTTCACCCAGGATTCGAAGAAAAGTCCCAACTTACGCGTTCTTGAACTTGCATATCCTACCAAACTTCTCACACTGAACACAGCGGGGATAGTCCGGATCACACTTTATCTTCTTTTCTCGGCAAGTCACACAAGCAATCGCCAGTCGTTTTCGGGGCTTCCCGGCTTTGGTAACACCCCAATGAGCATTTACCGCCTCGCCATCGATGATGGTCTTGCAGTGACTTCCATCATCGTAGAAGAAGCACATCCCTTCTCCCGGAACCTCGGCAGCTCGAACGAAGCGGGGAAGGAAATGGGAACCTGTCCAAATTTTGGGCCCCAGGCCATCCTTGGATGGAATGCCTTCGGAGAGTGTCTCGCCAATCGGAGCAGGTTCTACATCCCGGCCAGCTGTCATCAAATCGGAGATTCTGGCCGGTTCTTCTTTCGATCTCGGAGTGCGAGTACTCGGTAGTGTGTCAGGTGATCGGAACGCAGTGCCTCGAGGACCAAACGAATAGTCCCGTGCGCTGCAATCATGGTGAGCAGGCCTTGACCCCATCTCTTTCCCCAGCCTAGAACCTGGACGGCCACGGCCTTGCTCGAAATGTCTCGGTGAGCTGGTTTCCGCTGGGGAATCGAGGGAGGACCTCATTTTCTGCCGATCCGAGTCGAATCTGGAGTCATACGTGGAGCGTGGATGTGAAACCGGAGGGGAGGCGATCCGATCAAAATATGCTGGCTGGCCTTTGCCGCTACCTGCAAGAGCCCTCGGTCGATCCAAGGGTGATTGCGAGAAATACGAACGCTCACGATCTGGGGGCGACGGGAACGAGCGCATCGAAGAAGCAGGTCCGAAAAGACTACTCAAAGAGGGCAATTGCTGGCGTAATTCTGGATGGTCTGCTCGTTTCGAGCCCGGTTCTGCGTCATCGGAGGCCGACATACCGACAGCGAGAGGTTTATCATGGTTGGACATAAGAGCTGAAGCAGGAGCCCGTGGGGCCCAAGCCTGCTCGGTCGACGGCGATGATCTCGAGGAATGGGAGGACGCACTCGGACTGGCCAGCCCCGGTGGAGTGTCCGGAGACATAAAACGACGAGACTCTAAGCTCGATAACTCACCCATTGAGGTGAAGTTTGGACAAGAGCCCCGAGACTATCAGAGGGTGCATTCGCAGAAGGATATAGTCGACGCCAAACCGCAGAGAGTCTCCGTGCTTGGGGTTTCCTGGAGTTGTGCCTTTTTCGAGGATACCTGCAGAAATGGTTTTGTACAGGGCATCAATGCAACAGGCGGGGTGAGGCTGCCGTCAGTCTATATATTTCGAACGAGGTTGAGATTCCTGGGTACGGTAGGCTGGCGAATAAGCTGACACGACGAAGAATAATATGTGTTTGGGCAGTGTTTGTACGAATGATGGAAGGATTCCTCCTTGTCGGGCTGGATCCTTGGGAGGCTGATCCACTAGGCGTTGGAGCAGGCAGACAGGAACCAAAGACGGAACAAACTAAAGAAGGGGAGGGTGGGCTGCTTTTGATATGGATGAAAGAAGACTCATACCAGGACAAACAGCGAGGGGAAGATGAATGGGCCGGACAGCGTGAGAGGACAAGATGAAATGAAGCAAGCGGCATCCAGAGACCCAACGGGCCGGGCTGACCTGGGTCATTGCGACATGGACAGCGAACTGAGACGCCTACATACTGATGATGTCCAGTCCAACAACTCACACGTGGTTTGACATGCCCGTCTCCACAGATGGCTCACGTCCCTCGAGCATTCTCCAGGCGCAGCGAAGGTGGATGTCGGTAGCAATGCCCTTGGCGGACGACTCTACATATTACGCACTACCAGGGCGAGGGGGGGCCACTGGGGGGGGGGCATGGCGGTTCGAGGGGCAGTGGTCGTTTGGAACGCCTGGAGTGCCCAGGCCAGGTTAAACGGTTGTCGGTGGGCGCGAGTCACCCCCTATTACAAGCATCCGTGGGAGCCTTGTGGGCGTGGGAGCGGGGAAGGGTATGTAAAAGACACGCCCCTCTGGTATCCCCGCAGCGGCAGAAGCCATGGCAGCAAGACTCCGTTCACTCCGTCACTCCGTCACTCCGTATGTATGTACAGGTGCCCTGGTCAAAGGGCAGGGGCAGGCCGGGATCAGCAGCGCTAGAGGTCGAATGGGTGGCGTCTGGAAGCAATGGAAGGGGTGGATAACCCAAAGGCCAGCCGCACAACCGAAGCAACAAGCAGGGTTCTGGCCGAATCTCGTAGAAGAAAGGCGGCATCCACCGGACACGGGGGGGGGCGGCACGAACTCACAAACACTTGCGGCAACAAGCGTCACGAACGACAGCGGCGAGAAAGGGAAAAGGGAAAAAGGAACAGAAAGTGTTTGACTGCCTTGGCTCAAGGGTTTCGAAACCTGTCATTGTTGAAGAAAGCGTGAGTTTGAAGAGACAATGGGCCAAGACGCATTGGCCAGTAGTTGGGCGAAACCAAGAAGCATGCTGCTGCCGAACACGACCGGTACGGAGTACAGTCAGTAGGAAAGCTCCGGCCCGCGCACCCCCATGTCGGGCCTTTTACGTCTACTTGTAATCAACAACAACGAGATAGATTACGCCAGGATGCCGAGTATGGTAGGGCCATCGATTCATGTGCAAGTATTGGCGCTAACATGCCAGTATCACTTGCACAAGCTGGCGTGTGTCAAGTCTTGGAAACGGTAAAGGTACAGGAGTAAAGGATGTCGATCAAACCTCACATGTTGCCTCTGCGCGGCGCTTTGTTTACTTGGCCGCACTTTGAAGGGGGTATAAAAGACTTCTTCTCCCCTATTGACCAAATCACAGTTCTGCCTGTATTATGGCTCCCGTCATGGGCACACCGCAAAGTGATCAGAAGCCTCTGATGTAAATCTTGGAGGATGCAAGGGCCCGGCCTCCGTCTATTCGCCCTTGTCGGCAGGCAGGGTCTTCGGAGAACCACCAATAGTACCGCATGGGTCCGCGGTAGCACCCAGGAGCCAGAGGTACTTGTAGTTGCTGTGGTTGGATATCAGTGCGTCACCCCTTATCACACAAGCCGCCGAAGCTTGCGACAAGCTTCGGCATGTCATCCGATCCCCAGAACAGGAACACGAAGGCAAGGGAACCATACCATGGTGAGAAGCGTGGCAGCAGGCCGGTACAAGCCTGTAGGAACACGTTGCGGCTAGCGCAGAAACTCTCGGTACCGAGGAAGATGAGCGACTGCTCTCTCTTACAAGTAGAGTCATAGTATTTCCTGCTGACCTGGCAGGCAAGGGTTACACACCTAGATTCCCACTCAACCGTTTAGGCCTTTACATCGAATCTCGGACTCGCGACAAATGCCGAGCCACGATGGGCGCGCCATGGGCGCTGTGGCTCCGAACGCCACTCAGGGGGGGCCAAGCTCACACAACCCCGAATGGGGAACCACCGGACAGAGTTGTAGTGACTCTCTTCTTCGCGGCACCAGATGGGAAGCAGCTTCTTCTAAGCGAAGGAACTGGCTCAAAACTCCAACGCCTTTCGGTACGGTTCTGATACGGCCACATGGAGTCCAATGGGGCTGCCTGCGCGGTGGAGGCATCTTACAAAAGTCATTGATGCTATGCCTTTCACGTTGTAAAGAACATGGCCAGCAAACCTTCTTACGAACTCTTGTGGCGGTTGCGTTCCCGCGCTGCCTGCCCACGTGGCGACCTACGCCAAAACGACCGCTTTGCCGGAGAGCAGGCCTTGATAGAAGCGCCATCCAGTAGGAAAGATCATTCGTTTTCTCTCCTTCTCTTACACGATGTCGCAGCTATTTGCGAAAGGGCGAAGGAACCTGGACGTTTTTGCTCTTCATAACTGACTGGAAAGGCGAGAAAGACGAGCGCTCAACCCATGGACGGGAACGAGACATATTACTTAACACGGTAGATCCCCGTGCAGGTGCCGTATCTGTATGCGACGGCTCCAGCCGCTAGCCCTTTTGAAGGCTTGCAAGTCGGCCGCCACCGCCGACATGGTACGTTTATGTAGGTCGGAGTCGATCCGTGAGCACACAGCGGTGGTGGTTGGAGCATCTGCGTCCTTGATGGTCAAACGACTTGACATTTGGCTAATTCGCCGATCTAGTGAACTCTTGCACAAGCCGCCGACGACGCTCAGTCTCCCGCCATGCATCCGTCGGGAGTTGAAAGATGTGGCTGCTGCAGAGCCTCCATCGCGTATAATAAGCCAGGCCGGGGGTGTGGGCGTGTGGCACTGACTAGGCTCCAGGCAGTATGTACAAGTCCGGAGAAATTCCCTACAGGTATTGTCATTTGTTGTACGCAAAGTGTGGTGCCGATTACAAACACAGGAGTCTCTGAGATGGATAATTAAGTGTCACATCTGCTCCGTACCGTCCTGCATGATGGACGCAGACACATGAGAGAGATTAATTTCATCGCTACAAGGGACGATGCCACGATTAGTGAGGAGGAACCTTTACAGGCCCCACGCAGGCACCTATATACTTGTACAGAAATACTTGTATGTTCGGCAGGCCGAGTTTCAGGTCGTATCGTTCGCGCATCTGGGCCATTCAACCGTTGCTGATTACACTATTGGAATCTCGGGGTGGAATTCCACCGGGATTTACAGGCTCCGGGAGACAATACAAGTAATCAGAACACAAGGCTTGAGCCTGGAATCAGCCGCACAATTTTCTTCGGCGTCACTGCCGCGCGCTGATGTCGCGA
>JADHZA010000471.1:0-16685 GCA_018831705.1 Torrubiellomyces zombiae | reverse complement strand
AAGTCTAACTTATAGGAGGCTAACTTATAATTATATACACGTATATCTATAATAAGACTAAACTATATATCTTTCTTGGCTACTTGTAGTACTCTAGACTATTATCTAATTAGAAATTAGGGTCTTATAGGCCTTTAACTTATACCCTTGTTTAGTAGATAATATCGTTCTTAGGCAGTCTATAATCCTAGTGTAATCTTATACGCAAGAGCTGTATAAGAATAAACTAGGTAGGAGAGGCTTTTGTAGCCGACGAATATCTATTAGCTAAACTAGTCTACTAGGTTAAAGGTTTTATAGGTCTATAGCTTGTATATAGTCTTTATTAGGTTTAATATACTATTATAAATATCTTATACTATAGCCTTAACTTTATTATTAGGCCTAGCCTAAGAGCTAGCTATAGTAGGCTATAGTACTCCTGGAAAGTAAACTAGCTAGTAATTTAATTAGGTGGCTAAAGAGTAATTGCTCTAGTAATATTATAAGGCTATATATATATTATATTACTATTAAGAGAACTTATTAGCTCTTAGAGAAATTATTATATTTATTATAAAGGAAGATTTAATACTATAATCTCTCTTTTTAGCCTAGGATATACTTATTATATACCTAGAATTAGTCTAGCTAGACTATAGATCTAGCATATTATAATATACACTTGCAATAATTTATATTTATTATAATCCTCTTATTTATATTCTTTCTAGCTTTACGATATAACTTTTTTACTTAACCTTTGTAAATTAGGCTTATATTGGTCATATTTTAAGTATCGCCTTATATCTAAATATCTAATTTAGAAAATAACAAGGCTACGCTAATTTTGGGCTATGAGTATGAGATACATATGTATCTTTTCAATTCTATCTTCAAGATGGAGAATTAGCTATTCAATCTACTTTGTATCATAATAAACACCCTTAATATAGGACTCTAGTGATTATACAAGCTAGTCCATCTGGTTAGAAACAAGACATGAAACGTGGAAAGAGATGCAAGGAAAGACTTACAGCTTAAAGCCTCCAAACTCTCAGATATATCTCGAAGCTCCGAATATTTCACGTCGCTAATATCAGCCATCAAATAGGCGACCTAGGGAGGTTAGCAAGACTAGACAACAATGGCAATCTGGATGCTCGTCGTTACGTACGTCACCCTTGCTGTCGCTGATTTGCTTGTCAACATTATGGTCTCCCAATATTCCATTCACTGATTAACGGTTAGCGCGAAGTCTGCGGCTTAAAGAGCGCCAGTTACAACCTTTCCGAAGAACCCCGGGCACGTTCCGATGAATGTAAATGACCTAATGAGAAAATGCCATCAGCTTCGCGCGCGAGAGAGGTCCGGGTTAAAAGATGGAATCCATTGCTCACGCGTGCATGATTCGGCTCTTCCAGTGTGAGGGACCGAAGTTGAGCCTCGGGCAAATTCACGCTGCCCAGAGTGATACCCTGATTGATGTATCGCACAAGAGCATTGGCAACTATGCGGCAGTCAGCAATTGGCGTTCGAAGAATGCAAGTTGCTGCCGACAGACCTTCAACGCCGATCGCACGCTGTGCCTCTTCTGTGCTGCCGCCTATGTGTGGGGTGATAATTAGGTTGTGAAGGCTACGAAGGTCCTCTGCCCAGTGGTTCAAGGCATTGTTGAAGTAGTCACCGTTCGCTGATGGCTCATTTGGATACACATCGAGAGCTGCACCGGCAAGTCGCCCGGAGCGCATCGCGGCAATGAGAGCCGAAATGTCAACAACGGTGCCGCGGCTGGCATTGATAAGGTACGATCCGTCCTTCATTTGTGCGAATTGCGCAGTGGAGATCATGTCGCGTGTCTCGGGGAGATCTGGTACGTGAAGTGTCACGAAGTCAGCCTCCGCAAGGAGACTCTCCAAGGAAGGAACTTGACGCGAGGTTCCCAGCGCCATCAATGTGACCACATCGTAGTAGACGACATTCATTCCCATCGCCTCAGCAAGCACGGAGAGTTGAGAACCAATATGCCCGTACCCCACGATGCCTATACAGCTGTCAGCCATTTCCACTATAGAATGGCAACGCGAAAGACACGAAGGTCCGCGCCGAGGTGCTGATCGGGGCTGGAAAGGGAGTCAGTCCCCTGAGCATCGCTGCTTTGCGACTGTGGGGACTGGTGAGAAAACAACGATGACTGTTTGGTCACTCACCCAAAGTCTTGCCTCGGATCTCCCAACATTTGGCACTAACTTTGTTCCATGATCCTCGATGCATTTCCAGAGATCGGTCGCCCAGTTGCCGAGCCAGCGTTATCACCTCTGCAATTACAAGCTCGGCCACGCTGCGGGAGTTTGCAAATGGGGAATTAAAGACGGCGATGCCATGACGAGCCGCAAATTCGAGATCCACCTGGTTGGTGCCTATGCAAAAACATCCAATAACCAATAAATTCGTTGCTTGACGCAATACCTGCTCGCTGAGTTTTGTCTTGGATCGAATGCCAATGACATGAACATCACTGTAATATCACATGTTAGCCCAGGTGACGATCAACAGAACTTAGACGCATAAAATGAATGCCAGGTCACCGAAAGGATTGCGAGGGACTGACCGGATTTTCTCAACCAGCTCTGCCTCGGGTAGAGAAGTCTTAAAAGCTTCTACCTGGTAGCCTTGTTGCTTCAGAATATCTTGACCAGTTGTGTTGACATTTTCTAGCAGAAGGATCTTGATATCTTGGGTATTGAATGGTTTCAGTTGCTTCGGCAATGAGCGCTGCGGTACTGTTCCTCCCCAGCTAGAAGGCTGAGAGTGCAACGCTGCAGGGGAGCCGACCGACTTATTTTGAGTCCAGCTCTGGGGCAAGGTCCCTTGCGTCATCGTCGATTGCTCGTCAATAGCCTGCGGTGCTGTCATGATGAATGGTAGTGGCGGATTGAAGTCCCGAAAAGAGACAAGAGGATCCTTTCAAATAGGCAGTAGACTAGATGAGGTCGCTTGCGAAGAAACGCAGCAGCTACAATGGAGCAGCTGCAAAGATCAAATCTGGTGGCTGACTGAAAATTTGTATTGCGGTTTCCGCTAGGCTTTCTGCATCGTCTACGGAGTACGTCCAGGAGTGGGGTGCTGTCAAAATGGCACATCAAGGGTCTTCGCAATATGTACATGATTTGCCCCTTGATTTCTGACCCAAAAGGTTAATGGAGTTTGTTGATTCCAATACGGACAGAGAGCCAAGGAGCTTATATTTCAAGGTACGGTTTTATTCACTGATTTGAACAATAGTCTGGATACTTTTAAATTCGTCGAATAGCCGTATATGTTTTGTAAGCTGGCAAATATTTTCTTCTTACCCAAGGCAACAAAAAACAACAGTAAAAGCCAAGTGATAAGGGGAACCCGATTAAATATGGCCTAGAAAGATTTCAAAGGAAAGAGAGGTGGTAAATTAGAAGTCTAACAATTTTATCTTATTCCAGAAGGGGCAGTCTCTATTACGAACCCCTCTACGTTGCTTGGTGTAGTTAATTAAATACGGGCCTCGAATCGCTATTTAGTCTATCTGCCAATTCTATTATCTCAGGTAGTATGTCTGTCTAATAGCACTTGCGATCAAATCAAGAAATTCCCCCAGTTCGATCTCCATCATGAAATTTTTGGTGCTGACGAATGTGTGAACGGAGGAAAATTATCTCTACAAGTGGTGTGGGTATCCCCCCAGTCTGGGAGAGCGGGGAATACCCTACCTGCCAGCATTATTGTTCACCCTGCCACCCACGCCACCCCTCCGTACTGTGTCCGTACAAGATTGCTTAGACCTTTTGCCCGTCTAAGTAGCGTCGAGCAGAGCAGCCCTCGACCCTCCGAACTCTTCCCTTGCCATCTTGCATCGACAAACGCTACCACTGTAGCCGGGGTTCTTTTGGCCTATCTCCTCACAAGTCAAAACTACCAGCTATACCTCGAGCAGACGAAATGGCCGAGCCCATCCGAAGCAAGCGACCGGAGGTCCCAGCCCCGTAAGTGCTGTTTTCTAGAGTGTCGCAAAATTCTCGTCTGCTGCCTAGGTTGGTAACATTTGCTCATTCTGCCTCAGCACGCCACAGAATACGCCGGCATCGAATGCACCCATCGCCTCACATGCGCAGAAGCCTGGTGTGGACAGTATCAAGGAAGGTGAGAGCGAAGAAGTTCGTCAAATAGCTTCACCCAAAGCTGACGACTTGTAGAGGATGCGGAACGTGTGGCCGCGGCTTCTATCTTCGCCCAGAACCCCAGGTTGGTCCAGATGATCCAGGGACGCCTGGGCACCCTTATAGGACGTTCCTCTGGGTATATCGAATCCCTGCCTGCACCCGTACGACGTCGGGTCTCCGGGCTAAGGGCAATCCAGAAAGAGCATTCGAAGCTCGAATCTGGTTTTCAGGAAGAGGTTCTTCAGTTGGAGAAGAAGTATTTTCACATGTTCACTCCGTTGTACGAAAAGCGGGCGTCCATCATCAACGGGAAACTGGAGCCTACTGACGATGAAGTCAAACGCGGTGATGACGAGGAAAGCCCTAATCAGGGAGACGTATCTCCTGTCGACGATTCAGCAAAGCAGGCAAGTTCCTCGGAGTCGGTAACAGGAATCCCTGAATTTTGGCTCTCGGCCATGAAGAATCATGTCACCTTGGCGGAGATGATAACGGATCGCGATGAAGCTGCCCTCAAGCACTTGATTGACGTGCGAATGGAATATCTCGACAAACCTGGCTTTCGTCTGATCTTCGAATTCGATGCCAACGAATTCTTCGGAAACAAAGTCATCACCAAGACGTACTTCTATCAAAATGAGAGCGGCTACGGTGGTGACTTCATCTATGATCATGCTGAAGGCAGCGCAATTGAATGGTTCCCTGGCAAGGACCTTACTGTTCGCGTCGAGGCCAAAAAACAGAGGAACAAAAGTAATCATTCCCCAGATCTGACATTGAACTTTTCGCTCACATGGCTCTAGACACCAAGCAAACACGCATAGTGAAGAAGACGGTGCCCACGGAATCTTTCTTTAATTTCTTCTCGCCTCCTAAGCCTCCATCTGATGAAGAAGGGGGAAGTGATGACGCTGTCTCTGACATTGAAGACCGCTTGGAGCTCGATTACCAGCTCGGAGAGGATATCAAAGAGAAACTGATTCCTCGTGCCATTGATTGGTTCACAGGCGAGGCTTTGGCATTTGAGGAATTGGATGACGACGACATGGAGGGTGAAGATTTTGATGACCTCGAGGACGATGAGGTGGATGACATCAGTGAGGATCACGATGACGAGGAAGAATCTGATGACGAGGTCAGTGGAATAGCTCCAGGCAAGCACCGCCAATATTCAACTAATGCTGACGTGTCCTAGGATGATTCGGGAAAGCCAAAGCAGGAAACAGCAGAGTGTAAGCAAAGTTAGGGGAAGGGATAGGTCTCTAGTATAGGTTTAGAAATAAGTTTGTTGGAAGAAGATATCTGCTATGATAAGATAGGGTATACATATCTTATCTTTTAAAAGAAGAATAATTATAATTTTTAAATTTTAAAGTAGAAAAAAATCTTAAATTTAAAATAATATATATATCTCTATTTTACTATTTATACATACTTATTATATTAATAGCCTTACTTATAAGAAAGATAAATAGTAGCTAGTAGGTAAGTTAGTAAGTAGCTAAGCTAGTAGGTAAGTTAGTAGATGCCCAATAGCTAAGTTAGCAAGTAGCTAATAGCTTAATTAATAGCTAATAAATAGGCTGTTAACTTAATAACTAGCTACTTACTTACTATACTAGTAACTATATAATACTATACTAGGCTTTTAATATAAGAATTGGTTATATGTTAGGACCTGCCTAGGTAAGTAGCCTTAGAGGCTATAAGTAAGGGTAGTATATAAAGACTAGATCCCTTTTATATTAGTAGGGTATTCTTTTTTTTTACTTACTCTTTAAGCTTAAGTAAAGATACTAGAATATATATAATAAAGTATCTATATACTACCAAACTCTTATATACTATATAGTATATCTTACCTTGCCTTATAGTTATTATATATATTATATATAGTATAATAAATATATGTAATTAGTTAAAACTAATTTAAACATTATTTATACTTTAGTTAATTTATATAGTAGATAAAAATAATTATAATATACTATTAAATTATATTAAATAGATACTTTAGAAAAGGTAAGAAAAAAAATCTATTTTAGACTTTTTTTTTTAATTAAAATAGTAAAATAAACTTAACCTTTAAGAAACTAAAATAGAATACTTTATATTTATTATAGGAGAAAATTATTAAATAGTTCTAGTATACTTCTTTATAAAAGCTTTTATTTTTTTTTATACTTTTTAAGTTCTAGGAAAATCCTAATTCTAGTTCCCATAAAAAAATATTTGATAGCAACGGTAGGTAGTTTGGTCAGAGTATTGGTAAAAAGGAGGCATCTTGATCCGGTTGACCCACTGTAAACTAGCAGCTTGGTTGTTAGTCATTCATTAGTGCTACATTTCTTGACTCGGGTTTAGAATTATTGTCCTTTCAAAGCTCATTGCCTCGCGCCCCTTTAGCTCGGTCGTTCGTTGCCTTTCGCCTCTTGCATCTTTCCTGTTTACTGGACCTCCATGGCTTCGACATATGATGTCGGTACAAGAGCATGGCAACCCGACGCGGCTGAAGGCTGGGTTCCTTCAGAGCTTGTCAGTAAATCCATTAATGGAAACAAGGCGACTCTGGTCTTTAAGCTAGACAATGGCGAGGTATGACCTCTTCCTGGTACAATGATATCCGCAATCGATGCGGAATAGGCGCTGAATGAAGTGATTGCGCAGACTAGGACAACGGAGGTGTCAGTTGACGCTCTTCAGGGTGGCAATGACACCTCCTTGCCACCATTGATGAACCCGACGATGCTGGAAGCGAGCGATGATCTGACCAATTTGTCTCACCTCAACGAACCTGCTGGTAGACCACCTACCCATAGCTTTTTCTCGTCCATTTTGAGAGAGCGGAACTGTACTGATTCAGCCATACAACAGTGTTACAAGCGATACGACTTCGATACGCTCAGAAGGAGATTTACACCTACAGCGGCATCGTGCTCATTGCCACAAACCCCTTCACGCGCGTCGACTCGCTGTATGTACCCGGCATGGTTCAAGTTTACGCTGGGAAGCAACGGGCGACGCAGGCGCCTCATCTGTTTGCCATCGCCGAAGAAGCATTCATGTTAGTCTATTGCGCTATCAGAGTGCTCTGTACCTGTGCTGACAAGAACCAGGGACATGATCAGAGACAAGAAAAACCAGACAATTGTTGTATCCGGCGAATCAGGGGCTGGCAAGACAGTTAGCGCGAAGTACATCATGCGGTATTTTGCGACAAGAGAGTCTCCCGACAATCCAAGAGCCAGGCTAAAGAAGGGACCCGATGCAATGAGTGAGACTGAAGAGCAGATTCTCGCGACGAACCCAATAATGGAGGCCTTCGGAAATGCAAAGACCACACGCAACGACAACTCGTCAAGATTCGGCAAATACATAGAAATCATGTTTGACGACAAAACGAACATTATCGGTGCCAAAATTCGGACATACCTTCTTGAAAGATCTCGACTCGTCTTCCAGCCACTCAAGGAGCGTAACTATCACATTTTCTATCAGCTCGTTTCTGGAGCTTCCGACATCGAGAGACAGGAGCTTGACTTGTCATCGGTAGAACAATTTGAGTACCTCAACCAGGGTGCCTGTCCTACCATTGACGGTGTGGACGATAAGGCAGAATTCGATGCTACCAGACGATCTCTCCAAACTATCGGCGTGTCCGGTGTGCAGCAAAAGGAAATCTTCAAGATATTGGCTGGTCTTTTACATCTGGGCAATGTGAAGATAGCTGCTTCACGTAATGACAGTGTCCTCGCGCCATCTGAACCTTCATTAGAAAAGGCTTGTCGAATTCTGGGCGTGGATGCGACTGCCTTTGCGAAATGGATCGTCAAGAAGCAGTTGATCACACGGGGTGAGAAGATAACATCCAATTTGTCGCAGGCTCAGGCTCTCGTGGTCCGCGATTCAGTCGCCAAATACGTTTACTCCAGCCTTTTCGATTGGCTCGTTGATATCATAAACAGGAGCTTGGCGACAGAGGAGGTTTTGAACCGGGTGTGTTCCTTCATAGGTGTACTTGATATCTATGGGTTTGAGCATTTCGCAAAAAATTCATTCGAACAATTTTGCATCAATTACGCCAACGAGAAACTTCAGCAGGAGTTCAACCAACACGTGTTCAAGCTTGAACAAGAAGAATACCTCAAAGAACAGATTGACTGGACCTTCATAGATTTCAGCGACAATCAGCCCTGCATCGATCTGATTGAGGGGAAGATGGGTGTTCTCTCTTTACTGGATGAGGAGTCAAGGCTACCCATGGGCTCCGACGAACAGTTCGTGAGTAAACTCCACGAAAATTTCGCCTCGGCCAAGCAGCATTCCTTTTTCAAGAAGCCCCGATTCGGAAAGTCGTCATTCACTGTGTGCCACTATGCTATTGACGTCACATATGAGTCGGAAGGGTTCATCGAAAAGAACCGCGATACCGTTCCTGATGAACATATGACCATACTCCGCGCCACCACGAACCTATTTTTGAAAGAAGTGTTTGAATCGGCATCTGCAGTGAGAGAAAAAGACGTGGCGTCAGCAGCGTCCAATGCTGTGAAACCGGCTGCTGGCAGAAAGATTGGCGTGGCTGTCAACCGAAAGCCCACGCTGGGTGGGATCTTCCGATCCTCACTAATCGACCTGATGAACACGATCAATAACACTGATGTACATTACATTCGTTGCATAAAACCAAATGAGGCGAAGAGCGCATGGCAGTTCGAGGGGCCGATGGTGCTAAGCCAACTGCGAGCTTGCGGAGTGCTGGAAACAGTCCGCATCAGCTGCGCGGGCTACCCGACGCGATGGACTTATGAGGAGTTCGCTCTCAGATACTACATGCTTGTTCATTCGAGCGAATGGACCTCCCAAATTCGCCAAATGGCCGATGCCATATTGACCAAGGCTCTGGGATCGAGCAGTGGGAAAGGTCTCGATAAGTATCAATTGGGTCTGACGAAAATCTTCTTCCGTGCAGGAATGCTGGCGTTCCTTGAGAATCTCAGGACTAGTCGATTGAATGGCTGCGCCATTCTCATCCAGAAGAACTTGCGGGCGAAGCATTACCGTCGCCGGTATATCGAGGCTCGACAAGCCGTAATTCACTTCCAATCCGCCGTGAGAAGCTACATCGCAAGGAAGCGTGCCCAAGAGCTACGCACTATCAGGGCCGCGACCACGATACAACGAGTCTGGCGGGGGCAGAAGCAGCGGAAGGACTTTTTGAAAATCAGAGAAGTCATGATCTTGTTCGCATCTGCTGCCAAGGGTTTCCTGCGTCGAAAACAGATCATGGAAACCAGACTCGGAAACGCAGCGTTGACGATTCAAAAAGCATGGCGTTGCCGCCGGCAACTGCGGTCGTGGCGTCAGTACCGAAAAAACGTCTCCCTTGTGCAAAGCTTGTGGCGTGGGAAACAAGCTCGATACGAGTACAAGAAAATGCGTGAGGAGGCTCGTGATCTGAAGCAGATATCCTACAAGCTCGAGAACAAGGTAGTTGAGCTCACGCAGTCCCTGGGTTCTATGAAAGAAAGGAACAAGAACCTCGCATCACAAGTTGAAAGCTACGAGGGCCAGATCAAATCGTGGAAGAATCGTCACAATGCGCTAGAAGCGAGGACTAAGGAGCTGCAAACTGAAGCGAACCAGGCCGGCATCGCTGTGGCGCGCCTGCAAGCGATGGAGGATGAAATGAAAAAACTACAGCAGGCGTTTGATGAATCCACGGCCAGCGTGAAGCGAATGCAAGAGGGGGAAAGAGAGTTGAGAGAGTCTCTTCGTCTCACCAACGCAGAACTTGAAACGGCCAAGAAGCACAGCGATGAACGCGAGAAGAACAACATCAGTCTGAAACAGGAACTCGAGGCCCTTCGCGACGCCTTGGAAGTTGCAAAGAGGAGCCAACCAGCCCCCACCGAGCAGACAAATGGGACACAGAACGGTTCTTCTGGTGTTAGCGGTCTCATCAATCTTGTATCGGCCAAGAAACCCAAACGCAGAAGCGCTGGTACAGAACCAAGAGACTTGGACCGCTTCAGCGGAGCTTACAATCCACGTCCCGTGTCCATGGCAATTACCAGTGCTGCCCATCGTCAGAACCTGTCTGGCAGCACCTTCATACCGAGTGTCGACAGCATCGAATCAGAGCTTGAGAGCTTGCTTGCGGACGAGGATGGGTTAAACGAAGAGGTGACCATGGGGCTCATTCGCAATCTCAAGATTCCCTCGCCGAACACGACCCCGTCGCCTTCAGACAAGGAAGTATTGTTTCCCTCCTACCTCATCAACCTGGTGACGTCGGAGATGTGGAACAACGGTTTCGTCAAGGAATCGGAGCGATTTCTCGCGAATGTGATGCAGTCCATTCAACAGGAGGTTTTGCAGCATGATGGAGATGAGGCCATCAACCCCGGTGCTTTTTGGCTCTCCAACGTACATGAAATGCTCTCTTTCGTCTTCCTGGCCGAGGATTGGTATGAGACGCAGAAAACGAACAACTTTGAGTATGATCGCCTGCTGGACATTGTCAAACATGACCTGGAGAGTCTTGAGTTCAACATTTACCATACTTGGATGAAAGTTCTGAAAAAGAAGCTTCACAAGATGATTATACCTGCCATTATTGAGTCGCAGTCTCTCCCTGGATTCATCACCAACGAGAGCAACAGGTTTTTGGGAAAGCTTTTGCAGTCTAATTCTTCGCCCGCGTATAGCATGGACAACCTTCTCAGCCTGCTTAACCATGCCTTCCGCGCCATGAGGGCTTTCTACCTGGAGGACTCCATTATCAACCAAACCGTGACGGAACTTTTGCGTTTGGTCGGTGTCACGGCGTTCAACGATCTCCTTATGCGCCGTAATTTTCTTTCCTGGAAGCGAGGGCTACAGATCAACTACAACATCACGAGGATTGAAGAATGGTGCAAGAGCCACGAGATGCCCGATGGTATTCTGCAGCTGGAACATCTCATGGTACGTGCGATGTCAACATTGCCCCGATTAGCAGTCCTTTCTGACCAAACGTAGCAAGCCACAAAGCTGCTTCAGCTGAAGAAAGCAACATTGAATGATATCGAAATCATCCAAGACATATGTTGGATGTAATTGAAACCCCCCTCCCCCTCTTTTCCGCTTCCCTCGGGCTGCAGGAGCCTGGAGTGCTTGATGATGCTAATCCACATCAGGTTATCACCCAACCAAATCCAGAAGCTGCTGAACCAGTACCTGGTGGCTGACTACGAACAACCGATCAACGGAGAAATCATGAAGGCCGTGGCGTCCCGAGTCACAGAGAAGAGCGACGTGCTGCTCCTCCAGGCCGTCGACATGGACGATAGCGGCCCCTACGCGATTGCGGATCCCCGGGCAATCACCGCACTGGAAACATATACGCCGTCGTGTAAGCATATGGCGATCTCTTCGGATCCCAATTGCTGGTTATCGCAGCTAACAAACTTATAGGGTTACAAACGCCACGTCTGAAACGACTTGCAGAGATTGTGTCTGCGCAAGCTCTTGCGCAGCAGGAAAAGCTCGAGGATGCTAATGACGGAGATTCTCCAGGGGAGCATGAATTAGAAAGAGGAGAAGAAATGGTAGATACGGATCCTTAGATAGAGAGCAAGATTAATTTCTAGTCTCGTGTTTATTAGAAGATCTAATCTCGGTAATTTGCAGGCAAACATCGAATGAGAATAGTTGGGCTTCTTGTCTGGTCGAGTAGAGATCAGTACTAGTAGCACCCCATCAAACCTACATATATTCATCATCACATTTGTAACTGGTTCTTCGTGATCCTTGCCCATTTCATTTTTTTTCTCCACATACCACCCTCGCTCGAATTCCTCTCCGTACTGGTCAAGCCCCTGTTTCCAGGTTTAGAGGACAAATGGCGACAAATGAATTCACGGCTGGCGTGGTGGCAGCGCACGCCAAGGCTCTTTGCATCGATTTTGTAAGTCAAAATCCAAACAAGCTGCGTGAGGTGAAAGCTCTACTTGAGCCTGCCGGGTTCGAGATTCGTAGCAGTCCGCTCGATCTCGACGAGGTCCAAGGAACAATTGAGGAGGTCACCAAGTCCAAGTGTCACAGAGCTGCAGCGCTCCTCGATGGCCCAGTCCTGGTAGAGGACACTGCCTTGTGTTTCAACGCTTTAGGAGGCATGCCGGGACCCTACATGTAAGTTCAGCTTAGCCACCCCCCTCCTCCCTTTCCGTCGGCGCACTGATGGTCGCCCTCGTGTCATCAAGTAAATGGTTCTTGCTGGCAGTAGGCCTCGATGGCCTGAACAATCTACTCGCGGCGTATTCCGACAGGTCAGCGGAGGCCGTCAGTTCGTTCGGCTACTCTCCAGGCCCTGGGCAGCAGCCCATCATCTTCCAAGGTCGATGTTCGGTACGTTGGGCAAGCTTGATGCCGTGAAGAGTTCTTCGCTCGTCCCTGTCGTTGACCCGATGCCTAATGTTGCTGCTCTCGGAACAGGGCCGCATCGTAGCGCCACGGGGGCCGAGACACTTTGGTATTTATTCGCCTCTACACCATCCCATTGTTTCAAGGTCTTCATTAACCAGCTAGCACAGGATGGGATTCTATTTTCGAACATGAAGGCAAAACGTATGTACAAAACTGCTGATAGCGGCCAATTAGAGCCGTGTTGACCTCGTTGAAAGTTTGGTTTCTCAAAAGATCGTTGTCCTCGTCATTTTCCGACTGACCTCTTTATCAACGCTAGCTTTGCCGAGATGGACGAATCTGAGAAAAATCTCGTGTCCCATCGCGCACTCGCCCTACGAAATTTGCAGGCTTGGTTCACAAGTGGCCCAGACCATGGAAGAGAACGATCCTAGCAAGTCGACCGTTTAATTACAAGGTAGAAGGTCGAGAGACCACCGCTTTACTATAACTTAGAGCACCGACTTGATAGCAGCCTTTTTCAACGCGTCGATCCTCGGCGTAATCTATCCGACATGTCGTCAACGCCTTCTACCTAGAATAGACAAGGCAAGAGAGTAGACTTGTGAACGACGCAGGTGCCTCGCGTGTGATGCCAAACCCGAGCAGACCATCGCCGAGCCGCTGACCAAGCCACATCCATTTCACCCTTCCTTTGGACGATGAGCCAGTGGTTTTCGGGGTGCGGTATTCGTTGGGGCTTCTTTTGTGAACGGGATGAACTCAGGGGCGCCTGGCAAGTATTTCCGAAGGGGCTCAGGCACACGTAAACCCTGTCAACGTGCTGGTCAGACAATAAGTACCTCATAAGCATTGATGCAGCTCTCACTGTTTCTGTTTGGAAGTTCTCCAGGATGCAGCACATGGTCCTCGTAGTTGCACACAGCGTTGAATTGAGGCAGTGGACGTATTTCTTCTTGACGTCAAGGGGCGACTTGACGCCAAATCGAATCTCGAGCGAACGAGACTGGTAGTCTGTACAATTGGAGCATGACACCAACTCCTTGTATTCGCCCTGGAATGGAAACCAAGCTTCCAAATCCAGCTTTTTAGAAGCAGCATTATTCAAGGCACCAGAAACAATGGCAACTACCTGATAGGGAAGCTGCAGTGACTTGTAGAAATCTTCCGAGATGGCTATCATCTCCTCGAAAACATCCCATGATTTTTCCGGGTCTGTGAGAACAAATTGTTCGATCTTTTCAAAAGTCAACAATGCGCTCCTTCTCGTTATTGGGTCATGTACCTTTTCAAATTGATGCACGCGGTAAATGCCCCATGCATCTCGCCCATGCGAGCCAGCCTCGCGTCGATAGCAAGTGCTATAGCCCGCATACCTGATGTTTCAGTTAGCATCGGGCAAAGTGTCGAATATACTATCGCTGGTGGAAATCTGTCATCAAAGAGTATCGACTCACTTAAGAGGGAGATCTTTCCCGACAAGCCATTCATCCGAGTGCAAGGCTGATATGGGTTGTTCCGAGGTTGCAATAAGATACTTATCGTTTTTCGAGTCCCCATCTATCACCTTGTATAATTCCTCGTCGAACTGCTCAAGCTGCGCAGTTTTGCTCATATAATCTTTGAGCATGAATTGTGGAGTTTGAAGAGCCGTATATCCACGGTTCGTGAGAAATTCCAGCCCATAATTGATCAAAGCTTGATTGAGAAACACGCCCCATTGTCGCAGGAAATATCCTCGATGGCCTACTATCTTGACGCCACGTTCAGGATCATACCCATCAAGGCGTATCAGAACCTCGTGGTGGGAGAGGATGTTCTGTCGATCAAGAGTAATACCCTCTGGTCTCCATTTTCTTATAACGACGTTGTTATCCTTTGAAGTAAAGGGGGATTTGTATCAGTCGGGGTTTTCTGGAGCTTGGATTGGCTTGCATCTACCTCATTGTCATCCACAGGAACAGAGTCATGGACAATGTTGCCAACGGTTTTGATTTTGGCATGGAGAAGCGCTTCCTTCTCAGCAGCCACATCATCGATAGCCTTCTTCTCCTTCTCCAAGCGGGCCTTGTCATTCAATAATTCGCCCGCGTCTTCCTTTGACTATGAAAACGATCAGCAGGACCTCCACAGCAAGGTGCCGCCGCTCCTGCGACGTGAGAACGGCTTGCTACCTTCTTCTTGATACCAATCTGTTTCTTGACGTTGTTGATCTCACTGTTGATCTGCGTTGCATTATATCGAGCTATAGTTGTTTCAGCCAGTGAGGCAAGGGTAGCATGTTGGGAATTTACAAGAATCACGTACTTCGCCGTTGTTCCTCGAACAGGGTAATCACTTCGTCCACTACGTCGACATTCGCATGACGACGGCGTTGAGACTCCCGAATCCTCTCCGGGTTTCCACCACGATCCGTTAAAAAGTCGTTAACGTCAAGCATGATGGGTAGTTTCTAATAACAAGAAAATCGTGGATTTACCGAGCTTAGGTACTGCAAGATATGCAAAAGTCACTGCCAAAAGTGTTGTCTTCAGACCAACCTAAATATGGTTAGTGTTCTCTCTTCGTATTAGGTAACACCTAGGGTGACTCACCAACTACCTAATGTCACCCCACCTAGGTAGTAGATAACTAGCGGGGTTATGCTATTGGTTGTGGTACTGACATAAGACTAGTTCCACGTGTGTATGCAAATAATAAAATAGGATACGTGTAGATAGCAGGACTCCTCATATTATATATATCTTCAAGCACTATCTATCAAAGCCAACAAGCCTGTCATTATTCGTCAATTCAACGTCAATGCCATCGTTCTCCTCCTTCCCTTCCTTACTTCTCCTCCCCCCCCCTTCCTCACCATTTTGCCCACATACTCTTAAATCTACCTATCTCGCTCCTCTCACAGCCGCCATCACAGACGTCAGCAACCTCCCCTCCTCATCTTCGCCTGTCCTTGTCATCGTCATCAGTGATCCGTCCCTCCCATGGTCCGCCACGCAGTCTTTACTCGCGAGAATTTACACATTGATCGCTATCATTTGCGCTGAGAGAAACATCGCCACGGATGTCGATGCGCAAGTGTCCGATGCCGTGGATACGAGGATAGTGTTTGTGGATGACACCTCCACGGGGGAGAGAGGGCCGCTGGGCTTGCAAACGTTTGCGGACAGAGCAGGTCGCTGGAATCGTATATTTCATCCCATGTGCGAGAGGGGATACGCTTTACTGAAACGGTACCTAGAAGTTGTGGAGGGCAGACATCGGATTCTAGTGAACCAGATAGTCCCTGTCGATGGTGGTTTAATGTTGACGTCGACTCCGCATTCGTCCAGCAGCGCTATGGGAGGAGAACCGACGGAAGATGTGAAAACGACGCCAACTTATTCTACTGTCTGTCTCGGCGGCACCTTCGATCACCTTCACCCAGGCCATAAACTCTTCCTTCATGCTGCCGCTCTTCTTCTCTGCACGCCGACCTCAACTCCTTCAACCTCTCTTCAGCTCCTTGTCGGCGTCGCCGATGACGCTCTGTTGAAGTCTAAGAAATACTCGTCCCAACTTCAACCTTGGTCTACACGTGCCAACTCGGTCATCTCATTCCTCTCTACCATCTTTCTCCAAGCGCCCTTCGCTCCCTCTCCCTCTATAATGGCAGCCGAGATACGGAAAGACTTCCTTCTCCACCACTCTGGCTCTTCTGTCCTTGTTCGATGCATTCCTTTCTGCGATCTTTACGGCCCCACCGCTACTGAACCGGAAATTCAAGCACTCGTCGTGTCTGGTGAGACGAGAAGTGGTGGTGAGGCTGTCAACGAGAAGAGGAAGGAACTCGGATGGGAAAAATTGGACGTGTATGAGATTGACGTGTTGGATGCCAGTGGTGAGCTAGACCATGAAGGAGCAAGCAATTGCTTTGCAAGCAAGATAAGCAGTACCGAGATCCGACGACAACGAGCTCGAGTAACGTAGGAGAGAACATACATAACTACCTACGCGCGCGGGGGGTATTATAAGTTAGTACATATGCTTAGCTAATAACTTATTTTTTTAAAGTATTTAATATTTATTAGATAGCTCCTATATAATATAATATATATATTA
>JADHZA010000470.1:0-16702 GCA_018831705.1 Torrubiellomyces zombiae | reverse complement strand
ATATTATTATTAGTCTTTTTATTAGTATTTTTATATTTATTTATAGTTATAAATACCTCTAGTGTTTCTATTATTTTATTTTCTTTATTAGAATTATTTAATTCTAAATTAGGATAATTTAAATTAAATTCTAAAGTAGAATTACTAATTTCTTCTATATTATATATAGTAGAATTAGATTCTTGATTTTTATTATCTTTTTTATTATCCTTTTTATAGTTATTTTTATAGTTATTCTTTTTATTATCCTTTTTATAAGGCTTAGAAACCTTATCTTTTATTTTAAAAGATTTAAAAGCCTTATTAGGATATAAAAAATAACAATTATCTTCTTTATACCTTTTTAATTTATAATAGCTATAAATTAAAGCTATTTTCTACCTTTTCTAAGGCTTTTTATTTATTAAAAAGGCTTTTTCTTTATAATTAGTTCTTTTAACTTTATTTATTAAGTTTAAAATTAAAGAATCTAAATTATAAGTATTAAGATTATTTCTTAAAACTTAAGAAATATTAGTTATATAGCTATTATAAAATTCCTTTTTATCTAATATATTTAGAATAAGAGCTATAATAACTATTTTATTTATATTTATTTCTCTAGACTTTAATTCTTTGTATATTTCTTTAATTTTAGTTAAATATTCTTCTATAGAAGAAATATCTAATTCTAAATTAAAGAGGTTTTTAATTAATATATAATTAAAAGTAAAACCTAAAGAATTATATAGATTTTTTAAATAATCCTATAATTTATAAGTAGTAGTTATATATTTAGACTAAATTAAAAGGCTATCCCCTAATTTAAGCTTAATTATAGCTAAAACTTCTTTATCTTTAATATAATCTTCTTCTTTAATAGCCTTAATTAACTTTTCTTTAATTAAAAAGCTTTCTATCCTAATAACCTAGACTTTAAAATCGTCTAAATTTTATAAAGGACTAAAATTATATTCTTTAGATATTTTATTTAGTAAATAAACTATTTATTAAATAAAAGAATATTACTATTAATTATAATAAAGATAATATCTTATTTTAAGATCTAATAAATATATATATAAATTATATAATTAGTTAGTAGGCTAATAAGCTATTTTATATAAAATATTAGCCCTTCTTTATATAGGAGTTCTTAAATCTTTTTTTTCTTTATTATAAAAATAAATAGGATATTTAAACTCTTTCTTTAAGTCTTTATTAAAGAATTTCTAGTTTAAAATATCTTTTTTAATATTATATAAGATAAAGTTAAGATTATTAAACTTCTTATACTAAAAAAGTCTTTTTACTCCTATAAGACTTAAATTATAAAAAAAGATTAAATATAAAATATCTTTTATAAAAAGGAAAAAGATATTATTATATTTAACTTTAAAGCTTCTTTTTTCTTTAATAAAAAAGAAATAAATATCTTATATCTTAGTTATATCTTAGTATAGATAGTAAGAAATATAGAATTTCTTTTTATTTATAAAGATAAAGATATTTTTTTTATTATTAAAAAGTTTAAAAGTTATATATAAATATAATATATAAATATATTATATATATATATATATAGGAGAGACCTAAAAAATAAATATCTTATAGTCCTTTTAAAGTATAAAGATTAATTTTTCTTATAACCTTTAACTATTTATTTAAGGGTATCCTATATATATAAAAATATATATATAAAATAGCTTTTCTTAATAAAGGTTTAAATTTAAATAAGTATTAAAAGAATATTTAATTATTAAGGGTTAAAAAAAGGTTAAAGTTATATAAATAAATAATTTATTTATATAGTATATATTTTATTTAAAAGATTAGTTAAGGCCTAGGCTTATAACCTATAAAAGTAATTAAGAAATTGAATTTCGAAGTTTAATAAATATAAAGAGGGATTTCAGTATAAAAAATAGTAATTTAAGAAATCTAAGATTTTTCCTAAATAGTATAAGAAAAGTAAGTCTAAATAGTAATTAAAGTAATATTAAAAGTTAAATACTTATTAAACTATATACTAGTCTTTTATAGAAGTAATGTAAGAAAAAGCTAACTTATTTATCTTTCTATCTCTAAATATAAGGGACTTTATATATTAATTTCTATTATATAATTATATATAAAAAATAGGCTTTTCTATTATATAGAGTATATTATTAGAAGTTATATATATTAGTAGCTAGAATAGCTAGAAGTTAGTTATTTTTAATTAGTACCCTTATACGGGAATATACATACCCTGTATTTATAGTATTTTTTATAACAGCTATATACTAGGGTAAGATTAATATATAGTATATAAGAGTTAGGTAGAGTATAGACGCTACTATATATATATTCTAGTATCTTAACTTAAGCTTAAAGAGTTTAAAAAAAAGGGGTAATACCTTACTAATATAGGAAAAATCTTTTCTCTTTATAGTCTTTATATATTACTACTAGGACTACTAGTCTAGGTAGGTTATAATTATCCCCCTACCTTAGGTAGATATCTTAGCTACTATCTAATAGCCTAGTACTTAGCCTTACCTATAAGTTACTAGCTATAAGTTAATAACTAGCTATATTATTTATTATAATACTACTTCCTATTAATAATAATACTATATACCCCTTTACCTTCTTATCTTTATCTTTTATCTATAAAGCTTAACTTTAAATAAATTTGCTAGTATCTAGAAAAAGTTTAATACTCCCTTAACTATAGAATAACTCCTTTATCTTTTAAATAACTCCTTAATAATATAATAGCTAATCCCTTTACTCTAAGTAAGCATAGTAGTACTTATAGTAGTATTTATAGCTATAGTATACCTTAGTTTAATTATAGCTATATTATAAAAACTTATTTTCCTAGTATAGGTATACTAAATAATAAAAGTAAAAGTAAAGTAATATAAAAAACCCTTAGTAATATAAGTATATCTTTATCTTAAGGTAAGGGAAAAAAACTTACAAAGGCATAAAAAGCCTCTTATATTTTTTATAAGGCTAAGATTAATAATAAGGAGTTTAAATATATATATTATTTTTAAACTACCTTTAAGGAGGTAAAAACTAGCTAGTATACAACTATAGAACTAGTTATAATTACCTACTTTTTTAATAAGGCTTTATTAACGCGTTACTTATAATATATTAAGTATAACGATACTTACGCCTAAGTAAGTAAGGCTAGACTAACCATATTCTTTATTTAGTTCTTAAGCTCTTAGCTTAACTTAGCTATTACTAGGCTATTTTTTTTTATTTCTCCTTAGCAAGTCTATAGCTAATAGTAAGATAGGTTAAGGCGTTAATAGCTAGCAATTATTTTAACTATTATTTATTATAGGATTAGATCTACTATATTATAGCCTATTAGCTAAAAGGCGAAGCCCTCTTAGCCGTTATTTAAAAAGATATTGCTTTAAATAATAAGGAAGCCTAGGCCACTTACACATAGGTAATAAAGTAATTTAAGTATAATATAGCTTAGTATAATAAAGCTATAGTTATAGTTATAAGTAATAATAATAATAATAAAACTCCTTATAGTAATCCCCCTATAATACTTAAAAAACCTAATTTAGATAATATACCTACTATAGTTTAAGAACTAGAGGAATATAATATTTTACTTATTTAAATTTTTTTAAAAGATTAGTATAAGTAGTTTACTACTTATTTATTAGTATTATTTAAGGCTTTCCTTATTACTAAGTAAGAGTTTTATAAGTCTCTAAGGCTTATAGGTAAGCTATCTACTACCTTTAAAGCCTATTCTTATACTTATATATTAGGAAGTAAGCACTATAAGGTTTTAAGTAGTGTATTTTTATACCTTACTATTAGCAATATAGGCTATCCTCTATTACTAGTTTTTCCCCTTAGGGTCTATAGCTAACCTCCTTACTAGGAAAAGGAATTAATACGTTAGAAATCCTATTTCTATTTTTACTTTATTTATAGGGATAGTAAGTATACTATTTAGAAGGCTACCTAGTTAGTATTTATTAAGGATATTTTAGAGGTTATATATAGCTTTAAGGCTATAAGCTTTATTAAGATTATAAATATTATTAATAATATTCCTAGGTTTTTTAGTTTACCCTAATAGTTATTTCTCCCTAGTTTTAGTTATAATATATATAAGTTTATTTTTATTAGAGTTTATATTTCTTTATAAGTATATATTTTACTTAATAGCCTAGCTAGAATTAACTATAAGAATTTAAAGTTTTATACCCTTATCTACGTTTTTCCTTTATAGGCTTTTTATTTTCTAGTCGGCTACTAATCCTTTTATAGTATCCTTCTAAGATAGCTAGGGTATTCTAGAGATCCTTATAATTCCTCTATTAGTTATATTCTAAAGGCTAGCCCTTCTACTTAACTAAGAAAAGTAAAAAATATCTAAAACTTTTATACTTTTTAATTTCTTTAATTTCCTACTCTTTATTATTATTTTTTAGCTCTAGTATTAGTATAGACTTATATATATTTTACTTATTTTTCTACTCCTTATATAGTTCTAAGAGGCTAATATAGAATACGTTATAAAACCTCTTATACTTATTTAATAGGGCTACCTTATAGGCTTACTTACTTATACACTCTAAAACTCTAAAAAGCCTTATAAACTTAAGTATTAGTTTCCTTTTTTTTCCTTTAAAGTAGATATTCTTAGTTAATAGTATAACTAGCTACTTAATATTAAAAGTAAGCTCTTAGTACTATTTATTATAATACCTTACCTATATTTTTATTATAGTATACTAGTATTACTTAAAGTATTAATAGAGTTAAGCTAGCTTTTTTACTTTATTTTTTACCTCTAAAATTATTAAAGTTTATTCCCCCTTATTAAAAGTATTATCCTTAAGGCTTATACAAAACTCTAGCTTATATCCTATTAATATAGAGCTAGGCGTAATACCTATTATTATATTTTTAGTGTTATTGTATATAAATTAAGCTAACCTTAGGAGTTATAGCTAGTTAGTTTAGTCTTTGCTTATAAAGTAATAAAAATAGTATTCTAGGACTTGGTTTATATACTCTATTTAGCTATTAGTTTAAGGGTAAAATACTATAAAGAGGTACCTTTTTATTTATAAGTAATAGTATAACTTAGACTAGAAGTTACTTATAAAGATTATACCTTTATTACTTATAATACTATCTAGGGTACTAAACCGTAATTCTACCTTATAGTAGAATACTCTAGCTAGCTTAGGAGTATCTATACTTATACTATAGGGATAGAATAGTAAGTATTTAGTTATTTAATTAACTATTATAAGTATAGCATTAATTGTTTATCTTTTGAATTTAATTACTAGGAGGCTTATTATAAAGTCTATTATAACTTTATTAAAGGGCTATTTTAGTAATAGTAAAGACTCTAATTTACTATAAGGCTTATACCTCTTAGTAGTTACCCTTTAGTATATAGCGTAGCTCTTAATATATAACTATATATCCCCTTAAAAGCCTCTTTAATAGAAGTAAGCCTTTAAAGCTTATATTATTTTCTTTATTCTAAAATAACTAGCTAATAGGTTATTATAGAATAGCTTAAGAAGCTTTTAATATATAGTCTTTTTACCTAGCATAAAGATATAGTTATTAAATCTTAGTAGCCTAGCTTAATTAACTAACTAGCTTCTTTTACTAGGCTTATAGCTTATTATAGCCTTAGCTTAGATTAATTTTATAGTCTTAGGGTTTTTACCTTAGATTTTTTTTAAGAATATTTCTAGTAATATAAGGTTTACTTTACCTTTTATAATAGTTATAGCGTTATACAAGGCTACCCTTATAGTCGCTTTAGAAATAAACTATTTATAACTAGTTCTCTCCTTAGCCTAGTTAGCTAGTATAGAGGGATTTAGCTTAGCCTTATTATTTTTTTTTTTTCTATAAGCGTAAGAAATATTATCCTATAAAGACTCTTTATTATACTTAGACTAGATAGAAGCTAGAGTATAATTATCTTATAAAGGTATATTACTAGGCTCTTATTAATATACTAACTTTAGTTCCTTGTTACTATTTTCTTCGTATATAAGTCTATATTCTAATATAGTAGTTAGGTAGCCTATATTTAGCTTATTACTATAGTAATTAGGCTATCTTAATAGTCTATTAGTAGGGTTACTTTTCCTTAATCTATACTTAATTTTAAAGTTAAAAGTAGTAAGTTTTATATACTAATAAGCTTACTACCTACTAAGCTTAGGCTTCTATATAAAGGTATATAAGTTCTTATAATTTAATAATACTTTTATAGGTATAAATACCCCTTTAACGTATTATTACTAGTATTTAAAGGACTCTATAATAGTAAATATCTTATAATTAAGTATACTATATAGCCTCTTAGTATCTATAAACTTCCTTAACTAGAAAACTATAAGGTACTATTTTTTTTCCTTATTAAACTAAGAAAGGATTCTTACTATAGTAAAGTTTAAGGTGTTTATTTTAATATAAATTATTTTCTAGGGATTAAAATAATAGAGGAGAGGCACTCCCTAGAAAGTATCTTTTAGCTTTTAAAATACCTTTTTTTCCCTAGTAGAAAGAAGAATATAGCCTAGCTTTTTACTATTTATACTACTTTTAAGTAGTATATTTAAGGGTATAGCTATACTAGAATAGCCTTTAATAAAATAGTAATAGAAATTATAAAATTTAAGGAAGACTTATACCTTATAGAAGGTTATAGGCTCCTACTACTTAGTAATTATCTATACTTAGTAAGGGTCTATTAAAATCCTATTAATAGAGAAGATAAACCTAAGGAATTTAATTAAGTCTTGGTAAAAGCTATACTTTAAGGGTTTAGTATATAGCTCCGCTATATAAAGGCGTTCTAGTATTTTCTTAATATAGTAAGTATATATTTTATAGTCTTTAGAGAAGATAAAGATATTATTAAGATATATAATATAAATAGTATTAACTAGCCTTTAAAATACTTAATAAATATAATATTAAAAGGTTACTAGCGTATTTATTAAGCTAAAGAGTATTACTAGATATTTATAGTAGCTATAGTACGTCTAGAAGGCTATTTTCTATTTATTGCCTTCCTTTACACGTATACAATAATAAGTATCTTTTATATTAATCTTAGTAAAGAATTAAGCTTTATAATAACAATCTATAATCTCTAATATTAAGGGTAAAGTATAATAATTCTTAACTAATACTTTATTAAGTCCTTAATAATCGATATATAGCTAAAGGCTACTATCTTTTTTAGGTATAAATAAGATAGGGGACCCTATAGGGCTCTTAAAGGGTTTAATCTAGTTATATTTAAGGTTATTATTAAGGTACTTATATAGTTTTTTTAACTCTTAGGGAGAGAAAGGGTATATTAGTCTATATAGTAGCAAGGCGTCTAGGAGAAGGTCTATTATATAGTCTATCTCTTTATAGTATAGGAGTATAGTAGTATTATTTATATTAAAAATATTATAAAAGTTATAAAGTTTAGAAGGTAGTAAATTATTTATACTCCTTAAGAGTTATATTATTATATTATTTTTAAATCCTTTCTATATTAATACTTTTTAGTTTATTATATTATTTTTAATAATAGTAAATACTTTTATAATATTATAGTATTCCTATAAGAAGTAATTATAAGGTAAGACCTTCGTACCTTACTAGTTCTATTAGAACTACTATTAATACTAAGTAAGGGCAATATAGATACCCTTATTAACTAGCGTAGGTATACTAAGTAATATTAGGGTTTAACTAGGAGTTAGCCTTTTATTAATACTAATATATAAGCGTATTACCTTTTTTTCCTCCCTATAGCTATCCTTAAATTATAAAAATATTCTTTAAATACTATATTATAGAATAGTAGTTCTACCTTTTATATTTAAACTTAAGGTTATACAACTAGCCTATTAAAGACTATATTATTTAGTAAGTTAGATATTAATAATATTAACCTTAGTATAACTATCTAGACTAGTTATAGAGTTACCTTACTTTTAACTAAGTATTATAACCTTTATAATAAATTATAGTTTTACTTTTATAGAGGGAGGTTAACTAGATAAAGTAAAAGTATCTACTTTAACTAAAAAGTATTTCTTTTTTTATAAGAGCTAGAAGAGGGTTTATCCTTATAAGGTAAAGGGTAATAAAGACTTAAATATTTAGTACTATTATAGTTATAATACTATAAGATAAATCCTTATTAGTTTTACCTATTTAATAGGCCTAATATAATAAGGATAGAGTTTAAGTTTACTTTTATAGAGGGATAATAGTATAGGTATCCTTTTCCTTATCTTAAGTAATTACCTTATTAATATCTTAGTAAATTATCTATAAAATAGTATTAACTCTTTAATAAGCCTAAGTTACTAGTTTCTTTATAAGACTTTTTTAGGTATTTACTTATAGTATTCTAAACTTAGTTAGTAAGTTAAACTATTTCTTTATAGGTTTTATTTTTTATAGTATTATAAAAGTAAAGTTACTATTATAGTTTAGAGTATAGCTTTTTAAAAAAAATATAAGTATATTTAGCTTTACTAGTATATTTAAAATAACTTTCTATAGAGTCTAAATAGATACTAAACTCTATAAGTATTTAATTTTTTTTTTACTTTATATTTTCCCTTTATATTATAAGTAATAAGTAAAAGTTAGTAGAGTTATATAAAAGGGTAATAGTCTACTCTTAGAATAAAGGCTAGCTTTTTTTAAGTTTTTTATAACGTTTAATAGTCTATTTATTAAAGTAATACTCCTAATATACCTTTCCCTTATAGCTTATATAATTTAAAGTAAAAAAAATCCTCCTATATCCCTTATAGTATTAGCACCTCTATTTACTAAAGGCATAGTTTAAGTTATTAAGCTAGTCTTAATAGTATTAAGGGTTTATTAAATAATTTAAAGTTATAATATTCCTAGTTTTAACTTTATTTCTATAATTACTAGAAGAGCTACTAGGAGATTAGTAGTTAATTAAAGGTTTTTTATTCTTTCTTTAACCTAGTTATTTTTTAAGCTATTTTTTATATTTTTAAAGCTAATTAAGTTTTTCAAGTTATACAATCTTATAATAGACTTTAGTAGTAGCCTTAGTATAGTTAATTAGTATAACTATAACTAAGGGTAATATACTAGGCGAGTTAGTTACTTAGTCTAGGGCGTAGCTATCTATAGTATTACTTACTTATCTCTAGGTAATTAATAGTATCTCTACTCTAGATAACTCTAAAAAAAGCTTAAAAATTATAATAGCTATATACTAGGGTAAGATTAATATATAGTATATAAAAGTTAAGTAAAGTATAGACGCTACTATATATATATTCTAGTATTTTAACTTAAGCTTAAAAAGCTTAAAAAAAAGGGGCGATATCTTACTAATATAGGAGAGATCCTTTCTCCCCATAGTCCTTACGTATCACTACTAGGACTACTAGTCTAGGTGGGTTACATTTTTAGTATTTTTCAACTTTAGCTAGTATAGCTATCAACATAAAGGTTATAGCTATATAAGTAGATAATATAGGTAGTATAAATAGTGCTTAGTTAGCCTTATTTAATATAGAAAAATAAGGAAAAATAAAAAACTTTATTTATATACTAAGATATTCTAACTAGATAATAATATATCTTCTACAATAAAGCTATATTATATATCATTTACTAAGAAAATAAAGTATAGGTTAGCACGTGGGGCACCTATTCGTAGGTGAGGCATCCTATAACATAATACAACCCTAGAACCAAAGCGTTTGAAGCTAAGCTGCCTGCGGCCTAAAAAACGGTCCGTGGTTATATTCCACACCTTACCTGCCGACAGTTTGTTGGTCATCACCACTAAGCCCCCTACCTCCGTCGTCCTCTGGTCTGCATCAATATGAATGGAGACATAAGTCTCTCACAGGCCTTAGGGGGCTTGCGCATAGCAAACCCTGATAAACTCACTGACTCTTCCCATACCGAAGCCTCCGGCATAGCCTCAGAGAGCGGCCAGATCGAGCGCCTCAGCGAGGTCCCCACTGCCAAGATATCAAGATCCAGAAGTGCTCGTCATTCGTTCGAGAAGGATAATACCGGCACAAGATTTACTGGAATCGAGCCAGGGACATCAGGCCAATGCCCCACAACATCATCTGCGTCATATCATAGCTCTCCTCTCCGAAGTCAGCGGTCATGCCATCGATCTCACAATGAGCCGCCGATATCCACATCGAATGATCCCCAGACGTTTCAGAAGAACCCCGTCGACTCGTTGTCCCAACGTTCTCCCCATTCTACCAGTGATCACGTCTCCCAGTCGTTGGCAAACGCTGCTGCACCGGGCGCGAATGGATTGTGGAAGAAACGGGGGGCGACAGCAGGGTCTCGGCGAGAAGTTGATAGCAGTGGGCGGACTGTCCCCCGTCAGGTAAAGAAGGGAGTCCGCGACTTTGCTTTTGGCCGCGTTCTCGGTGAAGGCTCATACAGCACGGTTTATCTCGCCACAGATCGACAATCGTCAAAAGAATATGCCATCAAAGTCCTCGAGAAGAGGCATATCATTAAAGAAAAGAAAATTAAATATGTCAACATTGAGAAGAATACGCTGAACCGCCTCACGGAGCATCCGGGCATCGTCCGTCTGTTTTACACCTTCCAAGATGAGACCTCACTCTACTACGTACTTGATTTATGCGGCGGTGGCGAATTGTTGGGTGTGTTGAAAAGAACAGGCACCTTTGACATCGACTGCGTGCGGTTCTACGGCGCACAAATCCTGGATGCGATAGACTATATGCATTCGCGCGGTGTGATCCATCGTGATTTGAAGCCGGAGAATGTCCTGCTGGACAACCAGCTACATGTGAAGATCACAGATTTCGGTACTGCTAAGCTCTTGAAGGACAGCCACAATCCTGAGCCGATTGCTACGTTCAGCCAAGAAGGATCCATCGGGTCTTCTAAACAAGTTATCGAAGGGGATGACAGAGCTAGTTCGTTCGTCGGAACCGCTGAGTACGTCAGCCCGGAGCTCCTCACTCACAAGAACGCGTGTAAAGCCAGTGATATATGGGCTTTTGGCTGCATCATTTTTCAACTTCTAGCTGGAAGGCCACCGTTCAAAGAGGGCAATGAGTACTTGACATTTCAAAAAATCGTGAACCTAGTATACGACTTCCCTCCCGGTTTCCCGCCTGCGGCACGAGACCTTGTTGAACGATGTCTGGTGCTTGACCCTGCCAGAAGGCTCACGATAGAGCACATCAAGAACCATGCATTCTTCGAAAATCAGGAGTTCGGGAAAACACTTTGGCAGACCAAAGCTCCGAGATTGCGACCATATTTGTCACCTTCCCGAGGGCCGGAACGCAATCCCTCAAACTCGGGGGCATCTTCAGCTGCCCCTACAGCGTCATCCGGACCCGCATCTCGAGTGGTGCCGGCATCTCGGACAGCTTCATCATCCAACTTCAGTCGTCTCCCAATGATCATCACAGAGCTAGCTCCACCAACGCAGCTGGATTTGGAATGGGCTTCTGTGCTCTCTGGCAACAACGAGCGCATACTGAGATTAGGCGACATGCAAGTGACCACCACGCTGTCGTCAAATGGTCAAAGGGGCAAAGGCAACGACGACGGCCACAAGAAGCTCTCTCGATTCTTCGGAAATAGTAGCCCAAAGAAAAGACGAAGGTTGGTCATGGTGACCTCAGCTGGCCGCGTCGTCCTTGCTCCATCGGGAGGGGAAGAAAAGCGAGTGAAACAGGAACTGTCGCTACTCGCATCTGACCTGACCTGGAGTATTCAACAAGATCCCAAGGGCCACTCCAAGTGGTGTATCGACACTGTGAGTGCAAATCATTCCGCCTCTTCTGCAGGTCTAACAAGAACTGTCCAGGGAGGCTACCATTATGTGTTCGAGGACGCAAGGCCGTCTTCCGGCGGTGAAAGCGTCGTGGCAGAGGAGTGGATAGACACGCTGGATAAGGCGCGGCGAACGGCCACCTTTTACGCGGAAGCGAGCCGAAGTGAGAAGGACGTAACCGCAGGAGGAGGTCCAGGTGCATCTAGGCCGACAAGCACATCAGGCGGGCGAGCGACTTTACCTGAGGATTGTAGCGTCGATGACGCACCACCCCACGATTATCACAATGGACAGGCAAGCCACGAGGAGGGATTGCTCAAGCGAAATCGTTTTAGCAAAAGGCAATCTCGTGCTAGTTTGGGGGCGGCGTTCTAGACTTGAGATATTGCATTGAATATGCTTCACGACCCAGAGCTTTGTTAAGGTCCTAATATTGATACAAGAGGGTGTTTCCTCTGGGAGCAGTACCCAGCGTCTTCATAGCCCAATCCATCCACCGGTGGCTTCTTTTACCTCCATATCTACTTCAAAACGCAGCTACTGGGCGAGTTATCCAAAGGGCCATCTTGCCTATCCCATAGGTTTCAATAGGCATCCGAAAAAGAAAGGGGGCTCTGTGGCTAGACCGTGGCGGCGAACCCGCCCTACCAGCACGGATTATAGCCGGCAGTCTGTGTGGTATGCTCAGCACTTTTCAGCGCGACTGCTGCGGAACGATATAGACTTATATAACTTAAATCCACTACTTGTTCTATCAAATGGCATCATCTGGGTTTCCCTCGTGCAAGAGGGGAGGAGGAGATTCAGAAACAGATCCATAACATAGGGAGCAGGTGTACTCCAAACTATACACGCATATAGTTACTATACATGTATCACATTCGACCCGGTGACGGCCCCGGCTTGCCGTCTCGGGCCATCGAGCCAGTCGACTATACTACAATGTAGATAGTTGAGCGATGGGGAGTGCTAGAAGGGATCTATAGGCTATCATCAATGCCATACTGAGTCATGTTTCCTCAAATGAAATGCAGGGTCTCCTCCTGTAGGCTGTAGTATGTATGTACAAGTACGTACTCCCTACATCATACATGTAGCGGGGGTCCCCAGAGTACCCACCAAAGAGCCTATTTGAGGGTTCTTGCGTGGCCCGCTTTATGTTACGGCCTAGTTGGTATGGTACTTGTATATAGGCGGGATTTCGTACCGTTTGACAGCTTTGTATAAGAGCAGTTACGGAGGATCTGGTGGAGCGGCGAGCCTGACGTGCTTGACCTAGAACTTCAACTTGTACAAGTAGTATCACATTCCTGTGTTGGTCACCTACAGACTACAGCCTACAGGCTACTCGTAAAGGAAGGGGGGGGGGAGCGGAGTGAGCATACAATTTTCTGTCCTTCACGTGCGAGCGCAGTTGGGCGTTGGTTGTAAACCATCACAACATGACTAAGTCCCCGTGCCCCGTTTCACCCTCTCTCGCCAGGGCATCAAGCTCGTTGTCCAACATGAGGTTTGTTAGTAGGTCTTGTAACTACAGAAAGCCTGTTTCTGTGCCTTTGTCTTCCAGCGACATGGTGATTCACATTCGATGTTTTTGCTCTTTCTTTTCGCCTGAAAGTATCTGTACTACATGTACACAACACCCACCGAGACCGAAGCCGTGATTCGGCCGGTCAAATCCTCTAACACTTGACGATAGCTTTCTGGCGACAAGTGATTTTCGTACAAGACGATAGGGATTTTCTGTTATTACCACATGTGTTACTCGTAGAGCAACAAGCAGGACACCCAGATACTAAGTACGGAGTAGAAGCCCCCAGGAGGTACGGGACCCGCTAATTGAAGATTGAGGCCGCATAACGACATCAATGGCAGTGAATCCATGTCATTAACATTCAACATAAGAAGCGGTCTCTGGCAACGCAATTTTTAAAAGAAAGAAAAAATTCTTTATATTACATTATCTAGCCGCAGCAGCTAGCCCAAGTTAACATGCTCACTGTCTACGTGTCAATAGTAGAGTTGCGAGGATGGCGTATCACCCGCTGCTCGACCTCGTTGCCGTCACAGTGTCGGCGACGCTGATAATTGGCTTCACTCCGCCCTCCTCAATTCTTCGGCTGTCATTTCTTCCCGTTTTGTGCGCCCTGACGTGGCACTGCATGTTGGAATGTCCCAAGCAAATATCGAGAAGCCCATGGGCATCTACTGTTGGGGGCCATACACTCTCTCTGCTGCTTCACTACGTTGATGTTGCTATCATCGGCCTATGGAGCTTCGACTTGCAAGGCCCAGTACGCGACTTGGTCACAGCTCCCCCGAGTTCAGCGACGACCGAACAGCCTACTAAGAAGGCCTCGGTGCGACAAGACTCTGTCCTGTCGCGACTCAGATTTGGCTTCTCTGTCGTCTTCAGTCCCCGGTTCGTCGGCACCCCTTACGAGCTTCGAAATGTATTGGCACAAGGCGGAGGAAAGCCCCTGTCTAGATCTCGGTTTCTGTACAGGACGGCATTGACCATTGCTACATGCTACCTGATACTGGACATTCTAGATTCTTCGGCAGACCCGGAGATCACGGCAAGATTTGTTCAACTGGACCAGGTCGGTCTTGTATCACGGCTCAATCGAGTATCGTTTGAAGAATTGTTGATGAGGTTCTTTGGCATTCTGGGAATGGGCGCTGGTCTCGTAAGCTTTCAACGCGGCACATACTGCATCATGGCATTTGTCTGCGTGGCTTCAGGCATCCACTCCCCTCGCGACTGGCCTCCCTTCAATGGACCATTCTCAGCTATATACAGCTTGAGGAGCTTTTGGAGGTTTGTCTAATACTCCAACGATGTGTTGCGTCCAAGTTCTAATGGCCTGGGCAGCGTATTCTGGCATCAGAACAATACCCACAAACTGGTCACGTTCGCACATTTCTTGCTCTTCGACTTTCTACGCCTTCCAAGATCAGGACGGGTGGGTTTCTACCTGCGTGTCCTGATGGTGTTCTTCATATCAGGCCTTCTCCATGTTGGCATCGATTTCACTTCGGGTAAGTCGTCAAGCAAACCGAGATACGTCATACATGTACCACTGGTGCGCTCGTCTAACAAGAGGGCATAGGAGTGAGCCTGCAAAGCTCCGGCGCGTTGCGCTTCTTTGTTTTTCAGACAGTAGGCCTTCTTGTCGAGGACCTCCTTCGCTCCGTCGCTGCTTCTCTTGGGCGGCCTGTGACCCGGACACCATCAACTATAGAACGTGGAGCTGGTGCACTCTGGGTCGCACTCTGGATGACGTGGACGTCTCCTGCATATATGTACCCTGTCTTGAATGCGATCAACTCGGATTCTAATGTCCAGTCAGTGGTGCCAGTCAGTTTCATTGGGTTTATGAAGCATCTTGTTGGCTCCAAATAATATGGGACGTCAATAGAGCCTCGATCATAAGTTCATTGTGTCATATACTCCTGCGATAGAGACTGATAGATGATGGTAGATGCATCTGTAAAGTTCTACCGCTTTACGCTAGATGCTAGACTTCAGAGCTAAATGAAGGTGAAAAATAACAACAGCCACCTATCACACGCTTGACATTACCGAATATGCACGTTGATGGAAAAATTTGCTGTTCTACACGGGAAGCTAGGGCACATGAACCTCAGGGTGTGCCCAGACCGAAGTCGAAACAATTCACTGGTTACTTAATGGTGAAATCCCATCCTCCCAGGATGCAGGGCAATGGCAAAGACATGTCTGGACGATTGGGAAATGTGATGACGTAGACTTTTGCTGGACGGCGGATCTATTATGAGCGCGGTCGGGCTGGCACAGCGGCTGATGTTCAAACCCCTTAGTGAAGCGAGCAGTACATGTAGCCAACATTGAATCATGTATATAGATGTTGGAGACGATATTATCCACATCGGAGGTCTGCCTTGTTGTCGTAGGACCACGATGTGACAAGAGATTTCGAAGTAATCGTCACATTGCCACATGTAGCTACGCCTGATGGATCAACTCCCGCGTCGCTTGTTCCTGGGCCTGAATCACTTCTCGCGCGACCAATTTGACACTCTGTCCTGACTTCGATTTTGAAATCGATGCCCCTGCTAGGACTTTGCGTTGATCAAGGTTATCGGTCAAAGTAGCAATAGGTAATTACATTTGTTACATGTACAATCGCGAACCGCAATATCTTTCAACGGGCTATTGTTCTAGTGCTATGGTCTATTTATATTTAATCCGGGTTTTTAAATGTTCAATGGGTTCGGCTAAATACATGTACCCACAGCCACATAGTGGCTGCGCACCCCCCCCAAATGCGCGGATTTTATACCAAAACTCACCTTTTTCTTTATTTATTTATTCAAAATCTAGTTAAGTAATTTAGCTAGTTATTTAATTTTCCTATAAAAATCTTATTAAAATTTTATTTTTATTTTTATTTTTATTCTATTTATAGCTTATTATAGAGTAAAGTAATTTTAAAATTAATATTAAGTTTTTAAGTATTTTTTTTAGTATTTACTAGTAAAATCTACTTAGCTTATTTCTCCTTTATTATTAGAGTAAAAAATCTAAAAAAAATTTAATATAGATTATTTATATGGTTAAAAATATTATATAAAAATTAATAATTATAAGTCTTAGTTTTTATTTAAATATTAATTTTTAAAGATATTTTAAAAAAAAAAAAATTTAAAAATTAATAATTAAATAATTACTAATCTTATTTAAATAAAACTTATATATATTATTATTTATTATTTATTTTATATAATAGTATTTTTTTTAATTTTATTTAGCTTATATAGTTATATAAGATAAATAGAAGTTAAGCTACTAGCTACTTTAGCTAACTT